>CAUYQV010128582.1:0-18129 GCA_963574575.1 Galagoides demidoff | reverse complement strand
GTGTGCTCCTCATTCTTCTCTCTTGGCTCTGCTCCAGACCATCAGCTAAGTAGCTAAACTTCTGTCCTTTCAGCCTCCTTCTGGACGGGAGCTTCTGTAAAAAGCTGGCTGCAGTCCGCCATCTTGGCTCCGCCCCACTTTTATCTTCTTAGTAGATTATAATTGCATGTAGTTAGACACTTTTTAATCCCATTTGTCTTTTAATAGGAGATTTAGCCCATATGTGCTATTTTTTTTTTTTGAGACAGAGTCTCACTCTGGCACTCTGGGTAGAGTGCTATGGCATCATAGCTCACAGCACCCTCAAACTCTTGGGCTCAATTGATCCTCTTGCCTCAGCCTCCTGAGTAGCTGGGATTATAGGCACCTGCCACAGTGCTCGCCTATATCTTTAGAGGTGGGATCTTGCTCTTGCCCAGGCTGGTCTCAAAATCCCGAGCTCAGACAATCTGCTGGCCTCAGCCTCCCAGAGTGCTGGGATTACAGGTGTGAGCCACTGTGCCTGGCTCCCCTTTACACTCATTTTTTACTAATATGATTATATATATTACAATGTTAAAGTTTGTTTTCTCTTTAACATGGTTGTTCTTTTTTCCTTTGATGACTTTTATTGGGTCGATTGAGTTTTGCTTGTTGGTGTTGTCCTTTCGTTTTTCTCTTCTTACCTGGTTTTGAGTATTTCTTCATTTAGTGGTTACCACTAAATGGTTTTGAGGTTATATGACCTATATCTCTTCATTTCGTGATTACTAATTAATTTTTTGCTATAGGAAATTGATTTTTAAAAGATAAACTTTATTTTTAAACACTCAGATTTACAGAAAAATTGCAAAGCTAGTACAGAGAGATTCCAGAAGCTCCATACCCAGTTTTCCCTATTATTAACATTTTATGTTACATGATACATTTGTCACAATTAGTGAACTATTACTAATGCACTGTTATTAACTAAAGTCTATACTTTATTTATATTTCCTTGGTTTTTATCCGAAGTCCTTTTATGTTTTTGGATCCAATCCAATGTCCTATCCAATCCACATGACTGTCAGTCATCGTGGCTCCTTAGACTCCTCAGGCTGTGACATATTTGTAGACTTTCTTTGGCTTTGATGATCTTTATAGTTTCAGGAAGGATTGGTCAGGTATTTCATACAGTGTCCCCTATTGGGATTCTTGTGATGTTTTTCCTCATAATTAGACTGGGGTTATGGGTTTATAGGAGGAAGACCATGGAGGTAAAATACCATTCTCATCATATCATATTAAGAGAACATATTGTCAACATGACTCATTATTAATGCAGACCTTGGTCACCCAGCCAAAGTAGTGTTTTTTAGCTTTTTCCTCTGTAAAGATTAAAGTTCCCCCCAGTACTGTAATCTTTGGAAGGAGGTCACTATGAGCAGCCAACACTTAGGGAGGGAGGAGGTATACTTCACCTCCTCACATAAATAAGTGAGGGGGAGAAATATCTACATAAATTAATTTGAATTCTTCTACATGGGAAATTTGCCTGTTTTCTCTATTTATTCAATCATTTATTTATTATTATTTTTTTTTAGACAGAGTCTCACTCTGTCATTCTGGGTACTATGGCATCATACCTCACAGCAACCTCAAACTTCTAGGCTCAACAGATTCTCCTGACTCATCCTCACGAGTAGCTGGGACTACAGGCACATGCCACAATGCCCAGCTAGTTTTTCTATGTTTAGTAGACACAGGGTCTCACTCTTGCTCACGCCAGTCTTGAACTCCTGAGCTCAAGCAATCTGCCAACCTTGGCCTCCCAGAGTACTAGGATTATAGGTGTGAGCTTTTGTACCGGGCCTATTCAATCATGTATTTATATTAGCATGGACTCATGGATATGTTATACTTTGGGGTATAATCCTATACTACTTAATTTTGTTGCTTACATTGTTCCAGCTGTAACTATCGGGAGCCCTTTCAGTTGGTTCCTGTGCCCTGTTAACATCTATCTATCAATATGATTTTTGAAAAGTCCTTCCTTACTTCCCAGCACTATGAGATGCTTCAGGCTTATCTTCTATACTTACTTCCCTGGTTCTAAAATCAGCCATTTCTCCAAGGAGCCCTGGTTCCTTTTACTGGAGAGTAGTATTACAGACCAAGTTCTGGGTGCTAAGTATGCTCACTGGTAGTTAGGTATTGTTGCTTCCAGGCCCTCTCAGTTGACAGAGCAAGGTAATGTTGGTGAACTAGCCCATGTCTACAAATATTTCTATATGTGCCTGTCTACAGTCATACCCTCTTGATGTTTCAGTCAATGACGGGCCACATATACAATGGTGGTCCAATAAGATTACAGTGCCATATTTTTGCTGTATTTTTTCTAAGTTTAGATACATTTTAATACACAAATATTTACCATTGTGTTATAGTTATTTACGGGATACAGTAACATGTTGTACAAATGTGTAGCCTAAGGAGCAATTGGCTACACCAGGCAGTCTAAGTATGGAGTAGGCTGTACCACCTAGTATTGCATAAGTATACTCTATGATGTTGGCACAATGACAGAATTGCCTAATGATGCATTTCTCAGAACGTATCTGACTGTTTAAGCAACTTATACTGTGTACATATAAAGCTAAACATGATTCTAGTAAGGACTCTAATCTATTATCCCATGGGTCTTTCTAGGTTGTTCCTCTTATCTGTAACCTTTCTCTCTCTGACAGTGAGAAACCTGGCTCCCATCATCCACTGCCTATTACTTGAGCAATTCCAGTATGCACTAATAGTGATTTGCTTGAAAATTGATAATGCAGTACCCTCATGGCAAACCACATGTCCATCTAGAGGGAATAGTAGCTGTAAGTTCAGTAGGACAAAGGGTTGGGTAGATGTGTCCACAAATAATTTTGTGAAAAGCTTTTCCCTAGAACCTTTTCAGTTATGCATGATTAGTCAGAGCTGGTAGTATAAATGGAGGTGCTGGGGCCTGGGGAGAAAATGCAGAGTAGCCTTTGTGAGACCTGGGGCAGGATCAGAGAACTTACACCCATCATCAGTGGAGCAGTGGGCTCCACCACGCTCTCTTGCAGGAGTCATATGATGGAGAAGGTGTTCTGTGAGATGAGATTGTACATCGTGTTCCAAATACCTGAACCTTCAACCTTCTTGTGGACTGAAGCCTATTTTTTTTGTTTTTATTTTTTATTTATGGTGGTGGTAGTTTGTTTATGGATAGATACCAATTCAGTATATCTTACGGTGGCTTCAACTGATTTTGTTTTGTGGTGTTACCTTCATGTTACTGTCTAAAGGGAAATGACCATTTCAGGAGAGTATTTTAGTATTTTGTTGTTTCATACAAAGGTAGTTATTTTTAATTGACAATGTATATATTCATAGGGTATAATAAATGTTTTGGTCTATCTGTATGTTGTAAAAAGATTCAGTCAAGCTAATAACATATCATTACCTGCCAACCTTTTTTTGTAGTAAGAATGGTAAAAGTCTATTCTTTTTAGCAATTTTAAAATATATGATGCAATATTATTAATTTTGGTCACCATGCAATGTAATGAGCCACTGAAACTTATTCCTCCCATCTCACTGAAACATTTTCCCTTTCTTCATTCCTTCCTTCTCCTCCCACTCCCACCCCGCCTCTGGTAACCACCTTTCTGCTCTGTTTGTATGAGATTGGCTTTGTCAGATTCTGCATATAAGTGAAGTCATACAGCAGTTGTCTTTCTGTGGCTGGCTTATTTCACTTAGTGTGATATCCTCTAGTTCCATTCATGCCATTGTGAATGATAGAATTTCCTTCCTTTTAAAGACTGTATAGTATTTAGTTGTGTATGTATGTGTGTGTATCACATTTTCTTTATCCATTCATCTGCTGATACATAATTAGGTTGCTTCCATGTCTGGCTGTTATGAATGATGCTGAAATAAACATGGGATGGCAGATCTGTCTTTGACATACCAGTTTCAATTCCTCCAGATATATGCCCAGAGGGAGATTACTAGATTCATATGGTAATTATGCTTTTAGTTTTTTTGAAGAACCTCTATACTATTTTCCATACTGGCTGTACTAATTTAAATTCCCACTAACAGTGTCTGGGCTCCCGTTTTTCCATAGCCTTACCAATCATTCATTTTTTGGATGATAGCCATTCTACCAGGTATAAGATGATACCAGCCTTTGGTTTTAATTTGTATTTCCCTAGTGATAAGACATGTTGAGCATTTTTTTAATACACCTGTTGGCCATTCAAATCTCTTTTGAGAAGACCATTTGCCCATTTTTTAACCAGGTAATTTGTTTCCTTGCTGCTGAGTTATTTGAGTTTTTATATGTTTTCGATATTAACTCCTTTGTTGTTATTTTTTTACAAATTCAAGTAACAATTTTATTGTAGTTTATAGCACAATTTTTAGACATATTTTAGTGGTTTTGAAAGTGCTACTTTTGAGCAGACTTAACAAATCCACAAAAAGTTAGCATATTGAAAGTAAAATATATATACAGTAAAACAAGAGGCATCCAGATGTTCAGAATCATGCAGATAGTGATGGGCTGGTTGGTGTCATCACTGGGCACCTTGTCTGTATTAAGAATTCTCTAGCAAGTGCCAGTTATTCTGTTCCTTATTCTCATATAATTCACCCAAGAGAGTTTTAAACATGTGCACACAAAATAAATCTTTTTTTAAAACCATATCAGTACATAATTTCAATGGATAAGCTTATTATCAAATTGACAATTGAAAACAGTATCGGCACCTGATCTAAAGGCAACGCTATTTCATTTATTAAAACACTGACAAGAGAGATTAATCAACAAGGCAACTAATATGTTAATATATGACACTGAGAAAAAAATCAAAAATAATGCATGAATACCACTCCGCTGAGCCAGAATACAATCTAAGGATTACAGACACATGAGTTTCTACCTGTCAAACAATACTTGAAATATTTTTCTATAAAAAAATAGTATATTGGGAAGTACAGAGGAAAGTTAGAAAGGTGAATTTATGCATCTAGGTCCACAATTTAAAATAAATAGCAAACTGATTATATAAAGTTATGTGACAATGACTAAACTGCTGGGCACCAAACAGGCAATACGACTATTCACTATAATTCATGCTGCTCTTCAGGAGTTTCTAGCAGAGGGCCAACCCGACAATCCCATCACATACAGAATACCCCTTCACTGCTGAAAGAGGCCCTGAAGAGAGAACATGGCAAAGACATAGAGAAAAAGCTGAATGTTTTGGAAAAAGTTAATGATATCAAAATACTTTTCCATCACTGGTAAACCAAGCTAGGTCAAGTACATATGCCAAAGCAGCACAGAATTCAGAGTCAGAGGTTGGCAGAAAAGTTTGGAAAACTGCAGTTTTTAAAAATTGGCAATTTCTCCTTGCTTAATAAAACTATCAGAAGGGGTACAATGTTTGTTCATTTGTGGAATGTTGACTGCTTGCTGCACAAATTCACATGACAGGAACTGCAGAGGTGTGTTTCAATGAATTGTTTTTTAAAAATTTACAAAAAACTAAAGTTTCCATTTAAAAAATAACCATGTTATGCCAAGATGAAACATGGTGAAAAGAAGTGTAAGTTCTCTTCATGATTCTTTATGCAGCAAATGGGAAAGTCATAGAAACTATTTTTTTTAAAGGAAGCTTTGTTATTGCACTGACTTGCAACTAGACCTAGTAATTTAGAAAAAATCATGTAGTAAAATCTGTAAAATTAAAATACAAAATTCTGGTTTGTAAACATCAGCTGGCCAAGTCTATCCAGAGTCCTTCATGATAGTGGAATGGAATGAAAATTAATTCACTACCTTATTTATTTGCTGTGTTAGGAAAAATCCCAGAACACAGCTTTTATACTTTCACAGTAATTATATTCAAAAGATATAAAGGAAGTCAGTGTAGTTGTCATCTTCTATTTTTTTTTTCTTTCCCTGTTCAGTTTTCAGCTCCTACCCCACTCCCAAGTGCTGTAGTTGAAATAATACTGGTTTGGGGACCTTGTAGAAAACTGGTCATAAGTGTTGCATAGTGTCCATAGGACTTGAGTAAAGGTATTTCCAAATGGCGTAGTAATGCACTGCAGCTGCCGTGGCCACAAACAGGTGCCAGATGGCGTGAGCAAATGGAAAGATGCCATCACTCTTGAAGAACACAACTCCGACCTAGGCAATAAATTAAGCCTGTGAAGCCTCCACAGGCTGCGTTCATGAAGTCCATCAGTGTTATTCATTGATGTTACCACCAAGGCTGGAGAAAATCCCATTGTGAGATAGAAAAAGAATTCAACCAGTTTATACTTTTAATGGTAGAGAAATACATGAATGGTTACTCCAGCTGCCATAAGCCAGGTAAACCAATGCATATGAGATGCCAGGGGTCCAAGTTCACGGAGATTTAACCATGGAGCATAAGAAGCAGCAATGAAGAAATAGATAACCATTCTATCACACATGTGGAAACAAAGCTCCACTGTCCTTAAGCGGCTCTTTGTCCATGATACAGTGTTTTCACATTTACTATAGAGATAACGAAGAGGGCACAGAGGCCCATTCCATAAAGCCATGCTGTTAGCTTTTCCAAGCAGTCATCAGACCGCCACTGGAGGAGGGCACTGCTCACAGTGGCCGGGACAATGAGGAATGCATGTGTATAACAGCAGCATGTTCCTACCAAGTTGGTATGTAGCAGCCATTGGCTAGGGCCCAGTGGTTCATGAACTGCTGGAATCGATTCTTGAACCGCATTGATCCTCCACTCTTCCTGGGGGGGAAGGGGCAGTGTACCTCCGTCTAATCAGCAACGGTGGCATAGTGTGTGGCCCTCATGGGCTTGGGCTGCTCTGGGAGCCCATCTGAGTGCCCCATGGAGCCACTCAGCTGCCAGAGTGGACAGGCTGGGGATCGGGACAGGGCCAGGGCTAGACCAGGCCAACTCCTTTGTTTTAAGATGTATGGTTTGCAAATATTTTCTCCCAGTCATGGGTTATTTCCTTACTCTGTTAATGTTTTCCTTTGCTGTGCAGAAGCTCTTTAATTTGATGCAATATCGTTTGTTTACTTTTTTTATTTTTCTTTGTGCATTTAGAGACCTATCCAAGAAATTGATGTCTAAACCAATTTTGTGGAGCTATTTTCTCATTTTATCTAGTATCTTTACAATTTCAGGCCTTACATTTAAGTCTTTTATCCATTTTGAGTTGATTTTTGTATATAGTGTGAGATAAAGGTTCAATTTCATTCTTCTATAAGTGGATATTCAGTTTTCTCAAAACCATTTACTGGGGATACTGTCCTTTCTCTGGTGTGTGTGTTCTTGGCATCTTTGTTGAAGGTCAATGGACTGTAAATATTTGGATTTACTTTTGAGCTTTCTATCCTGTTACATTGGTTGATGTGTCTTTATGCCAGTACCATGCTGTTTTGATTACGATAGCTTGTATTTCGAAACTAGAGAGTATGCTGCCTCCTTTTTTGTCCATTCTATTCCAATTTTTTTGGCTATTCAGGGTCTTTTCTAGTTCCATACAAATTTTAGGAATTTTTTTTCTATTTTTGTGAAACATGGTATTGCAATTTTGATAAGAGTTACACTGAATTTGTAGATCACTTTGGTATCATATGGACATTTTGATGATATTCCTCTAGTGCATGAATGTAGGATATAGTTTCCTTCATTTGTGTTTTTAATTTCTTTCATCAATGTTTTGTAGTTTTCAGTGTACAGATCGTTCTTCATGTCCTTGATTAAATTTACTCCCAAGTGTTTTATTTCTTTATGCTATTGCAAATATAATTGTTTTAATTTATTTTTCAGATAGTTCATTGTTAGTATATAGTATTTTTCAACATTTTTTTAATCTCATGGCACACTTGAACCTGTAGTTAAACTTCCATGGCACACTTAAAATATGTTGATCCTAAAAAAAAAAAAAATGAACATACTGTGCTTTGAACTTCTTTTGAAAACAATTTAATAATCTTTAAGAATTTGCATGGCACACCTAGGATCTTCTCATGGCACACTGGTTGAAAATCACTGGTTTATAGAAATACTGCTGATTTTTGTATGTTGATTTTCATAACCTGCAACTTTATAGAATTTGTTTATCAATTCTAACAGTTTTTTTATGGAGTCTTATGGTTTTCTATGCATAAGAGCATCATCAGCAAACATAATTTCACTTCTTCCTTTCCTACAGGAGTGCCTTTTATTTCTTTTTCTTGCCTAATCGCTTTCCTAGGACTTCTAGTACTCTGATGAATAGAAGTTGTGAAAGTAGGTATCCTTGTCTTGTTACTGGTGTTAGAGGAAAAACATTCAACTTTGCATCAAATGTGATGTTAGCTGAGGGCTTGTCATATTAGTCCTTCCTTACATTGCAGTACATTCTCTATATACCTATTTTTGAGGGTTTTTAACATGAATAGATGTTGAATTTTCTTAAATGCTTTCAATGTACCTTTTGGGACCATGTGGTGGCTGTTTTTCATTTTGCTAATGATGATGTATAACATTTATTGATTTCCATATAGAGAACCATTCTTGCATCCCTGGGACAAATCCTCCTTGATCATGGTGAATGATGCTTGTAATGCACTTTTTTTTTTTTTTGAGGCAATGTCTCTTTCTTTTGCCCTAGATAGAGTGCGTGGCATCATCACAGCTCACAGCAACCTCAAACTCCTTGGTTCAAGCAATCCTCCTGCCTCAGTACTGTGAATAGCTGCGACTATAGGTCAGCCAGGCTGTTTTCCATAAACTCCTGAGCTCAAATGATCCTCCCAGAGTACTGGGATTACAGGCATGAGCCACATTGCCTGGCCTCTAATAGGCTACTGAATTTGTTTGCTAGTGTTTTGTTGAGTATTTTTGCATCTACATTCATCAGAGATATTGGCCTGTAGTTTTATTATAGTGTTCTTCTCTGGCTTTGGTATCAGGGAAATGCTGGCCTTATAAAATAAGTTTGGAAGTATTCCTACCTCTTTAATATTTTTGGAAGAGTTTGAGAAGCATTGATACTAGTTTTTTAAATGATTGGTACAATTCAGGAGTAAAACCATCATGTCATGGACTTTTCTTTGATGGGGACTTTTTATTGCTGATTTAAAGTCCTAGAAATTGGTCTATTTCTTCCTGATTCCATGTTGGTAGGTTGCATGTTTCTATGAATTCACCCATTTCCTCTGGGTCGCCCAACATATGTTCATGTATAGTTGTTTGTAGCAGTCTCTTATGATCCTTTTTTAGTTGTGTTATCAACTGTAATGTCTTTTTTCGTTTCTGATTTAGTTTGTGCCTTTTTTCTTCTTTGTTAGTTTAGGACTCTAGCTAAAGATTTGTCTGATTTTATCTTTTAAAAAACCAACTCTTAGGTTTGTTGATCTTTTTATTTTTCTAGTTTCTGTTTTATTTATTGCAGCTCTAATCTTTGTTATTTCCTTCCTTGTGCTATATTTGGGCTTTTGTCATTTTCTGGTTCCTTGAAGTGTAACATCAGGTTGTTATAGGTTGTTTGAAATGTTTCTTCTTCCTCCTCCTCCTCCTCCTTCTTCTTTTTCTTTTTCCTCCTCTTCCTTCCCTCCCTCCCTCTTCTCCTCCTCCTCCTCTATCCCTCCTTCTTATCCTCCTCCTCTTGTTCTGTTGCCCAGGCTAGAGTACCATGGCATTATCACAGCTCACAGCTGTTTTACCTCAAACTCCTGGGCTCAAGGAATCCTCCTGCCTCAGCCTCCTGAGTAGCTGGGACTACAGGTGTTCACCACCACACCTGGCTAGTTTTTCTATTTTTAGGAGAGACGGGGTCTCACTCTTGCTCAGGCTGCTCTCAAACTCCTGACCTCAAGCAATCCTTCCACCTTGGCCTCCCAAAGTTCTGGGATTTCAAGGGTGAACCACCACTCTGGCATGTTTCTTCTTTTTTGATGCAGGTGTTTATTGCTATAAACTTTCTTCTCAGGATTGCTTTTGCTGTGTCCTGTGAATTCGGTATGTCATATTTCTAGTTTTAGATTTTCTTGAGATAATTTAAATTTCCCCTTTCAATTTATTCTTTGACCCATTGCTTGTTTAGGACTATATTGTTTAATTTTCACATATTTGTGAGTTTTCTGAGATTCTTCCTATTGTTGATTTCTAGTTTCAGGTCATTGTGGTTAAAAAAGATTCTCAATATGATTTCAGTCTTCTTAAATTTAACCCTTGTTTTGTGGTCACATATAAGATCTATCCTAGAGAATGTTTTGTGTGTACTTGAGAAGATTGTGTATCTTGTTGCTGTTAGATGGAATGTTCTGTAAGTGTCTAGTATGTTCATTTAGTCTAAAGTATAGTTCAAGTCCCATATTTCCTTATTGATTTTCTCTCTAGATGATCTATCCAGTGTTGAAAGTGAGGTATTTATGTCTCCTACTGTTATTGTGTTATAGTCTGTCTCTCCAGATCTATTAATATTTGCTTTATTTAGGCACTTCAGTGTTGGGTACAAATATATTACATAATAATTGTTATGATTTCTTGATGAATTGACCCCTTTATCATGATATAATAACCTTCTTTGTCACTATAGTTTTTGACTTAGTCTATAGTATTTTGTTTGATATAAACATAGCTACCCTTGCTCTTTTTTGATTTTCATTTGTATGGAATATCTTTTTTCACCCCTTCAATTTCAAAAGGGAAATGACCATTTCAGGAGAATATTTCAGTGTTATTTTTCATGCAAAGATAGTTACATTTAAAAATCTTTTTTTTTTAATTTTTAGGATCTGGGGACTCTGGTGATTTAAATCTGGAAGATGCAATTCTAGAAACTTCCTCAACAAAGCGTGAGTAGTAAATCAAATAAACTATTAAAAGCAAACAATAGTAACTAATATATACTGACTTAAGTATATATTATTAATATATATAGACTTAAGGAAAACAATAGGTAGTTTGTATTTCACTTGATCAGATTAAATATGGTTATCTTAAGTTATTTTATCTAAAAGAAAATCTGAATGTTTAAAATTCTTTGAGAATACTTAACAATGTATAATAGCTGATTATTATTTTCTCCAGCTTAACCTGTAGCCCCTACTGATGTGAATCCCAGCAGTGGCCTCCAAGGACTGTCTTCTTAGCTCAAAAAAGGACCCGTTGAACTGAATAAGGGATTTGTATTTCTCCTTTTTGACTTTTTTAATAATGGCTTTTCTGAAAATGGGGTCTATGTGTGGAACTCAGTTATCAATTTTCCTTTTAACTTTTTGAAAAATATTTAAACCATTATTTTTAAAAATGCATGAATGCTTCTCAAGCTGAGGTCTCCCTGAACCTTCTCCATTCTATTGACACCTACTCCCATCCCAAGAGGGAACTATGTCAGTCAGTTTGGAATATGCCATTAGAGCTGTTGTTGTACAAGGTTGGAGAATTAAGTTAGTGAACTTATCCTGGAAAAAGTTTTCCATACCTCATTGCTAAGTATCACTACAGTCCACTTCAAAGTACTCCCCTTGGCAATCTGGTGACCATAGTGATACTCAGCAATGAGGTATATACCACCTTTTCTAGGATGAGTTTCCGAACTTAATTGTATGACCTGGTATGTATTATTTCACAATTTGATTTTTCGTTTAATGTGTATTGACGACCTGAGAGAATATGTATGTCTGTATTAGTTTATTCCAGCTACCTTAGCAATGTACCACAAACTGGATGGCTTAAAACAATAGAACTTTATTCTGTCACAGTTCTGGAAGCTAGATATTCTAAGTCAAGGTGTTGGTAAGGCCACTTTATCTCTGTGGGCTCTTGGGAAGAATCCCCTTCCTTGCCTTTTCCAGCTTTGGTTGGCTCTAGATGTTCTTGGCCATAGCTGCATCACTCCAATCTCTGCCGCCATCTTCACATGCTGTTCCCATTTCTGTATCTTTCTTCTCTTTCTTGCAAGGACATTTATTGGGTTTAAATCCAACCTGGATAATCCAGGTGATACCATCTTGAGATGCTTAACTTAATTACATCTCCAAAGATCCTTTTTCCAAATAAGGAAATTAATATATACAACAGAACTTTATTCTGCATATGTATCTATACTCATACACACACACACACATATGTATATACCTTATTCTTTTAACTGCTGCATAGTATACTATGTACCACAGTATGTGTTCAGCAAACACCAGGGTGCTGACTGTATGTCAGTTACTATTTTAGACCTTGGGGATACAGCCATGAACACAAGAGACACAGTCCTGTGCCTTGTGGGACTAGCTTTCCAGTGGTGTGGATTTGGTCGTGGCCAATATTGTCATTGGAAAACCTGGTTTGTTTCCTTTTTATGCAGTTACAAATAGGGTTATAGTGGACATTCTTGTATATGTCTTCTTTGTGCTGAAGTTTGGAACAGCAAACTGAAAGGATATATTTGTTTTATGTTTTAATAAATTCTGCCAAGTTGTTTTCCAAAGTGGATGTGTCATTATGGACTTCCATTGATATTTTTATAATAGTCCCTGTTTTCCTACACCCATGTCAATACCAGATTTTAGCAGTCAAAAATATTTATCAATGTGACAGACAAAATAACATCTTCTTGCTTATTACATATTTCCTTGCCTATAAGATGGAGCATCATTTCATATCTTTATTGGCCATTTGCATTTTCCTCTTGTGAAATGTCTGTCCACATCCTTTCCCCATTTTTCTGCTAGGTTGCTTGAGTGGTTTATAGGATTCTGGGTGAGAAAGTCAGGGGCTTTTGAGTCAGACTTACTGGGTCTGAACCTCTGCCACTTATTAGCTGTCACCTTGGGCAAGTCACCTGACTTCTCTGCACCTCAGTTTCCTCACCTGTTACATGAGCATAATAATAAGCCCTACCTCTTAGGATCATTGTAAGGATTAGATGAGACGACCCATGTGAAGCACTCAGCATGGTACTTGGAACAAGGTGAGTACTCAATAAGCATTAGTCTTATTGTTTGATTGACTTGATTGGAAGGACTGACTGTGGCTCAGCCTCTAGTGCAAGATTCAAGTATACCTGCCTAGAGCATAGTGGTCTCAATGGCGACCCAAACTCAACACAGTTCCTGCCAAAATCCAGCTGGATTTTTTGCAGAAAGAGATAAGCTGATCCTAAAATTTATAGGGAAATTCATGGGACCCAGCATGGCCAGAACGATCTTGAAAAAGAAGGAAATGGTGGAGGACTCACACTTTCCACTTTTAGCTCTTACGAGGAACTGACAACAATCAAGACAGTGTGGGGGTGGTGCCTATGGCTCAGTGGATAGGGCACCAGCCCTATACACAGAGAGTGGCGGGTTCAAACTTGACCCTGGCCAAACTGCAACAAAAAATAGCTGGGTATTGTGGCGGAAACCTATAGTCCCAGTTACACAGGAGGCTGAGGCAAGAGAATTGCTTAAGCCCAGGAGTTGGAGGTTGCTGTGACACCACGGACCTCTACTGAGGGCAATAAAGTGAGACTCTGTCTCTAAAAAAAAAAAAAAGACAGTATGGTACTGGTATAAAGATAGACATAGAGATCAATGGAATAAAATAGTCTAGAAATAAACCTTTGTTTCTATGGTCAGTTGATTTAGAAAAAGGTACCAAGAACATTCAAAGGGGAAAGACCATCTCTTAAATAAATATCTACATGCAAAAGAATGAACTTTGGCCCCTACTCACACTGTATGTAAAAATTAACTTCAAATGAATTATAGACCTACAACTGTAAGGCTCTTAAAACTTAAGTTTAGTGTATGGTATGAGGTGACAGGTTAGGACACTCAGGTCTTTTCCTGAGTGTGAATGCAATCCTCTGCATGCAGGAGGCCTCTTAAATCCCTAGAAAAATAAGTACACTTAATTTATTAGCAGTGGTGGCTTTAATGAAATTATTAACATCTCCAAAACAAACAGGACAAAACCCCAAAACAAATATATAAACAAACTCTCCATAAGTTTAGCTTCTCAATGAGGACTTTTATGTGCTGGCTTAGCAGCCAGTGTGTCTGGAACCCTTAGAACCAACAGCATGTGATGTCTGTGGTTGAATGACAGCTCTTAAGACCATATCATGCTGCCATCTTTTTCCCTATCTTAGCTTACATTTCATGTAATTGAGGTTTCAAAGAGATAGGCTTGCCTGCCTCTCCTTGGTATAATCATTCATCTCATGGAGAATGTTCTCTTCTGCACATTGTGTATCCCTTCTCTTGTTTAAAAAAATTTCCTGAACCACCTAGGTCAGGATATTGTAAATGCCCTTCATTCATTCATTCCCCAGTGTTTCTTGGGTACCTGCTTGGCTACCAGGTACTGTTTCAAGTGCTGGGCATGCAATGTGGACATAGTCATGGTCCTTATGAAGTTCTTTTGTACATAAAATAACTTCAGATATTGCTGAGCCATTGTCAAGCAAATACAGCAGGGTGATGGGACAATGGCCCAAGGAGAGGGAAAGGTCACTTTAGAGTATGTGCTGAAGGAGCCTCTGGGGAACAGTAATGTGTGTGGAGTGCTGAAGGAACCCTCAAGGCCAAAGGGATCAGGTATAAGACCTCTGAAGCAGAAAAGATCTAAGCTCATCCCAGGACCTGGAAGGCAGCCTGTGTGGCTACAGTTTGGAAAATGCTGGAGAAAAAACAGAAGTTGTGAGGGGAAAGATCATGCAAGGTCTTATGGGGCACAGTAATAACTTTTATTGTAAGTGGAAGGGATTCTCCTTAAGGATTTTAAGCTACTTTACTAGGATATAATTCACATCCTATGCAATTTACCCATTTCAAACATACAATTCAGTGGTTTTAAGTACATTTACAGGGTTTCACAGCCATCATTGTAGTCAATTTTAGAACATTTTTGTAACTTCAAAAAGAAATCCTGTACCCTAACCTATCACCCCCCCAATCACATGATTCTTCTAATTCCTCCCCATCACCCGAAAGCAACCACTAATTTTTCTGTCTCCATGGAGTTCCCTATTTTGAGTATCAGTAGAATCATTCGATAAGTGGACTTTATGTCTGGCTTCTTTCACTTAGCATATTCCCATGGTTCATTAATGTTACTTTCAGAATGCCCACCTGCCTGTGCACCCTGTGCACTCTTTCCCTTTTTCTCTGTAATCATCTTGTAGGGGAACACACTTTAGATTTTACCAAATAAAACTTCTGGTGAGTGTCCCCATTTGGGGGGGAATGTGTGGGCACTGTTTGAATCCATCTGGGCTGCTATAATAAGATACCTTAGACTAGGTAATTCATGAACAACAGAAATTTATTTCTTATAGTTCTAGAGACTGGAAAGTTCAAAATCCAGGTGTCAGTAGATTCAGTCTGGGGAGGGCTGTTCTCTGCTTCATAGATGGTGCCTTCTAGCTATGTCCTCATATGGTGGAAAGGACAAAAGGGCTGCCTCCAGCCTCTTTTGTCTGGACACTTATCCTGTTCAGGAGAGCAGAGACCACATGACCCAATCGCTTCCCCAAATCCTACCTTTTAACTCATCACCGTGGGGGTTAGGTTTCAACATAAGAATTTGGGGGTAAGGGGACACAAACCTTCAGACCATAGCAGGCATCATTATTAAACCACAGCTGGTGGAACCTACCCAGTTTTGTTTACTATTTTGGTATAGCATCGTATTATAGAGAATCACTCCTGGTAGGTGTGCTATGTTGCTGGCAGCATTTGCTGAGAGCTAACAACTTTTTTTCTTGAGGTTTTTATTTTGAGAAAGGCTTCACAGAAAATTTTTTTAATTTTTCACTGCTTTGATGAAGTTGACTTACTATTCTTAGTATTTAATAAGTAGACTCTTTTCATCTCAATTATAGATGATAAGAGATCCCATTTAAAGACTTAAGATGTGAAAATCTGTAGTTAATAGTTTCTTGACAAGTACATAAATGTAAGCTCTTGTTCTGCATCACTACAGGCTGTCTGTGACAGAGCAACTGGTTTCACTGCATGGAAGGACCACCCTCTCTTGAAATGGCACTTGCAGATCTTCAGAGAAACCAGACTTTCCTAGAAACAGTGGATGGTAGGGCAGGACCGCACAAGTCTGTAGTCATCAAGACTGTGGAACTGGCATAATGTAGATCAGCAGAACAGAATTGAGAATCTGAAAATTAAAAAGTTAACTGACCATAAATATATAAGTTTAAGACAGATAAATATGTTTACACAAAAGCTGTTTGAGTCATACAAATTTTAAGTTAATATTTACATAAGTGGCAATGGCTTTTCTGAAAATTGCTCAAATAATGGTTTCAGTAATGTAATTACTCTTTGTTTACCTAACTAAAATCATGATACTATAAAGATGCATAAAGAACCTCATTTAGACAAGTAAGATTATAGACATAAAACATCTCCAAACTGATGATGATCTGGGTAACATACATACATACATACATGTGTATGTATGTATGTTACCCAGATCATCATCTCTCTCTATATATGTCTATATGTATGTATGTGTGTGTGCATATATATATATATATATATATATATATATATATGTATGTATATCACTCAGATCATCATCTATATATGGTGTGAAACTTAAGTTCACAAACTCATCCTAGAAAAAGTGCTACATATCTCACTGCTGAATATACTGTGGTCACCTTCAAAGTAGTTCCCTTGAGAAGCTGTGAACTGATGCCAGCACCTAGTTCACCCTTCAAAGTACTTTTTCTAGGATGAGTTTGCAAACTTAATTGTCCAACCTAGGGGGTGGACACACACACACACACACACACACACACACACACACACACACACACACTTAATGATAGCAGGTTGTCACATGTAGTTCTGTTACCATGAAAATCCTTCCACTGGTGTCATCTTCACATTACTGTGTGCATTAGGGTACCCAAAACCTTCCTAAGGAGTAGGATACAAACATAATCATTTTAGGGGAAAGACGTTCCATATTCTCTACTTCCATAAATACTTTACACTGTAACTGAATGCACCTGCAGTAGTGGTGTGGTCTCCTTTCCCAAAGCCCCTTGATAGGGTTTGAATGTCTGTCCCTTCCAAAATTCATATTGCAATTTAATTCCCAGTGTGGCAGTTTTGAGAGGTGGGGGGGAGTTAAGAGGTGATTGGGTCATAAGGACCCTGTTTGAATACCTGTTTTGTTTTTTAATTTTGGGGGGTATACATCTAGAAGTGGAATTGCTCGTTCATACAGCCATCTGTTTCATTCTGTGAGGAACTGCCAAATTGTTTTCCACAGAGGCTGGGCCATTTTACATTCCCACTAGCAATGTATGAGGGTTCTGATTTCTCTCCATTTCCTCACCAACTTGTTATTTTCCTTTTTTTAAATTAAAGCCATCCTAGTTAGTGTAAGGTAGGACCCCATTGTGTTTTTCATTTGCATTTCCCTATAGACTAATGATGTATTTATACATTTGTCAGATACGTAATTTGCAAATATCTCACCCATTGCAGATTGTCTTTTCACTTGCTCGATAATGCCCTTAGATGCACTAAATGTTTTAATTTTGGTAAACTACAATTGATCTATTTTTTTCTTTTGTTGCATGTGCTTTGGGTGTCATATCTAAGTATCCATTGCCAAATAGGAGGTGATGAAGATTTACCCCTGTGTTTTCTTCTAAGAGTTTTGTGGCTTTAGTTCTTATATTCAGGTGTTTTGTCCATTTTTGAGTTAATTTTTATATATGGTGAGAAGTAGGGATCCAACTTCATTATTTTGCATCTGGCTATCCAGCTGTCTAAGCAACTTTTGGTGATAATGTGAGAGCCAGACCAGCTCCATTTTGTTGTTTACTGCAACTGCACAAGCCCCATTCCTAGCTGTTTACTGCATGAGTTCTGTTTTTAACTTGTTTACTGTATAAGTTCTGTTCTTAAGCCCCTAGCCCGCAGGGTCGCACCCTGCAGCCTCCCCCATTCCATTCCTGGTTGCTCAACCATGGCTGTTGATAATGCCACCTTGGGCAACAGAGCCATAAGTTCCCATTTCCTTGTTAACTGAGTCACCTTACCACAATAAACAATAAGTTTCTATTACCTTGAAATACAGGTATTTCCCTCCAGCCACCTAATCA
>CAUYQV010128581.1:0-14456 GCA_963574575.1 Galagoides demidoff | reverse complement strand
AATTTAATTTCTTTATTTTTCTTTGGAGGCAGGGTCTTGCTTTTGTTGCCTGGGCATGAGAGCAGTGGCATGATCATAGCTCACTGCAACCTCAAAATCCTGGGCTCACTCAATCCTCCTGCCTCAGCCTCCTGAGTAGGTGGGACCACAGGCATATACTACAACGCCTGCATAATTTTTCTTATTTTAGTAGAGATGGGGTCTTGCTCTTGACCAGGCTGGTCTTGAACTTCTGGTGTCAAGTGAGCCTCCCACCTTAGCCTCCCAAAATGGCCAGGATTACAGACACGAGCCACTGCACCCAGCCCATTCTCTCTTCTTTTACTTTGCCCCTTTAGTCATAAAATTATTTGTTTTCTGCTTGTAAAGAGTGTCAGAGCGGAAACTGCAGACCATGTTTCCTTCTGTTTGATGTGCAAGCTGTTAGTCTGAATACGCATGTGTGAGGGGAAAAATGGACTAAATAAATTGGCACATTTCAGAGTTATGTGATCATTGAAAAAGTTACAATACCAGCAGTGGAGCTGTCTTGAGATAGCATATTACAGAGTGCCTGTCATCATGCCAGAGACTTAGGAAGTGTGTGATAAACATTAGTTTCCCTTCCTCCCCGTATGCTGTTGCTGATCCACTAAAGCAGAGTAGTCACTGTACAGCTTCAGAAAAGGTGGGCTACGATCAGGGCTGTCCTTGCTATGAACCTAACTTGTCCTTCTTTTTATCATGTTTCCCCCCAGCATTCCCTTACCTGTGTGTCGTATTGATTTCTTCTACGTTACAGGAGCAACCGGCCCATGTCTCCCCATCCGTTAGTCTTTGATAGGCTCACCTACTTGTTTCAACACTTCTTTAATTTTGACTTGTTTATTCACATTGCTCATCTTATTCTGTGATGTGAAATAGTTTAAGATTTCAGTTTTCTACCAAATAAACTGACGACTCCTCCTTTTGGGGGGAGGGAGAAGTTATCCCCAGGGTTTACTTAAACTTCACTCTTATCAGTTCAGTGAAATACAGATACTCAAGGAATATTCCTTATGAAAATCGGTATTATTGATTAACATAGTAAAGTCCATGAGGCTGCTGTGGGGCTTTTTATTCTCTGTGAAGTGAGAGCTGTAATTCATTAAGTATCTTGCAGTTATTGATGTTGTTAGATTCTAACCCTAAAGTACTAACAAAGCTTGCTATACATTATAGTGTTTATAATCTTTGCTCTCTGCTTTGCTATTAATAGAGAGTCACTTCCTAGGGAAAAAAGAGACTATATAAAGTAAGCTGGGACATCTAGGTTTTATTTTTATTTATTTATTTATTTTGGGGCTAAAGTGCAGTGGTGTCATCATAGCTTACAGCAACCTCAAACTCCTGGCCTTAAGCCATCCTCTTGCCTCAGCCTCCCAAGTGTCTGGGACTACAGGCATATGTCACCACACCAGCTAAATTTTCTGCTTTTTGTACAGATGGGGTCTGGCTCTTGATCAGGCTGGTCTTGAACTGCTGGCCTCCAGGGATCCTTCCACCTTGGCCTCCCAAAGTGCTAGGAACACAAGCATGAGCCACTGCACCTAGGCTGGCATCTTGTTGCTACCTTGGCAGTGCTTAGTTTTATTTCTTTCAATAATCTGTGCCCAAATCTGAGCAAAAAAGGCATGCCTGTACCAGTTATGCAACTATGCACGCGTCTCCTGCACGTTCAGATTTATTTGCTGGGGAGAGGGGAGGCTCATATTACAGATTTTTCCTGGGGGAGGAGTGTAAGGTGAGGTACTTTTTGTGCCAGTGAGAACAGTCAGAGTGTGCTAAGCCTGAACATGATTTCATCAGAACAGTCATCCTCAGGAATTTGTTGTGGTAACTGCTGTGCTATCACAGGTTAAGGGAGGCGTATGTGATGCGTATTCTCATTGTGTGAGATGAGAAGTGGCCTGTGTGGCGTCACGTGTCTCTGTATGGGTTGCGTTTTGGAACATGGAGTGTGTTATAAGAATGATCTTTAGGTAAATGGTGTGGATTAAAAAAAATTTTTTTTTAAACTTCCTCAGAATCTGGTTTCAGTTCCTTGCAAACTGCTCAGTCTATGCTCTCTTCCCAGCAAAGACTGAGCCGCTGTGGGCCCTGTCTGTGTGTGTGTGTGTGCACCCTGCTGTGGGCCCTGTCTGTGTGTGTGTGTGTGCACCCTGCTGTGGGCCCTGTCTGTGTGTGTGTGCGCACCCCACCGTGGGCCCTGTCTGTGTGTGCGCCCCACCGTGGACTCTGCCTGTGTGTGTGTGCCCCGCTGTGGGCCCTGCCTGTGTGTGCGCCCCACCGTGGACTCTGCCTGTGTGTGTGTGCCCCGCTGTGGGCCCTGCCTGTGTGTGCGCCCCACTGTGGACCCTGTCTGTGTGTGTGCACCCCGCCATGGGCCCTGTCTGTGTGTGAGCCCCACCGTGGGCCCTGTCTGTGTGTGCGCCCCACCGTGGGCTTGTCTGTGTGTGCGCCCCACCGTGGGCCCTGTCTGTGTGTGTGCACCCCGCCGTGGGCCCTGTCAGTGTGTGCGCCCCACTGTGGACCCTGTCTGTGTGTGTGCACCCCGCCGTGGGCCCTGTCTGTGTGTGCGCCCCACCGTGGGCCCTGTCTGTGTGTGTGTGCCCCACCGTGGGCCTGTCTGTGTGTGCGCCCCACTGTGGACCCTGTCTGTGTGTGTGCGCCCCGCCGTGGGCCCTGTCTGTGTGTGTGCCCCCCGCTGTGGGCCCTATCTGTGTGTGTGCGCCCCACTGTGGGCCCTGTCTGTGTGTGTGTGTACCCCACCGGGCCCTGTCTGTGTGTGTGCGCCCTGCCGTGGGCTCTGTCTGTGTGTGCGCCCTGCCATGGGCCCTGTGCGTGTGCACCCTGCCGTGGGCCCTGTGTGTGTGCACCCTGCCTTGGGCCCTGTGTGTGTGCGCCCCGCCGTGGGCCCTGTCTGTGTGCGCCCGGCAGGGAAGCACAGCACAGTCAGCTTCAGGATGGGTTGCTTTCTCTAGAACGTACGGTCTTCAGCCTTAAATGGGTCTGACCAGTAGTTCTTTTCTACTCATGTTAAAAGGCCTGACAGTTAAGTTTGGGAACTCATACTAGAAAAAGTGCTACGTACTTCATTGCTGAATATCACCAAGTCACCTTCAAAGTACTTCCTTTGGGAAGCTATACACTGATGCCAGGTCCTAGTCCACCCTTACAAGCAATTTTGGAACCCTGTTCCTGGAAATCAAAGCAGGTGTTTAGGACATTACCCTTAATGTCCTAAAGGTCATCAAAATATCTCAAAATATCTTCCTTTTAGTATTTCCTTTATCTCCAGGTAAAGAGAAAAGCCACTGGGGGCTTGATCCATTGAATATGGAACTATGTTGTTCCAAAGTAGTTATTTGTTTACTAAACAAATAGGCTAAAAACTCCCTCACAGAGAGTATGAGATGTAACAGATGTAAGTTACTGCCCAAGATAAAAAAAATTAAACAGTTAAAATTTTCCTGTTTTTTTATCAATGAATCTTGGTCTGCTGTGCTTCTCATAGTCAGCTGACAGCTTTGATGCACAAATCAACAAGCGTTTTGTTTCTCTAATTCAAGCTCTGACGTTCTTGTGACGGCACACAAAACATGCAACAAGGATAATGATCTCCACTCTACAGGACACCACCAGATGTCAACATGAACACAGCTGTGAGACACTGAAATACCAAAGCTATGAAACCTTACCGACTTGTTTGCACAGGGCTGCTAAGGTTAGGTACACAATGCCAAGTTCACAGACTTAATTGTCAGACCTGTTATGTACTCCTCTCCCTCCCATCTCCTTCCTCCTACCACCTGTCCTCACTGTTAGCACTGTGATCTCCTGCTCACAGAGAAAACTGAAGCTGACAAGCAGAAAGTCTTTTTTTTTTTTGGTACCAAAGATACTAACCTCCCTCATGCATCTAAGTGATTAGTAGTTTTTGGCCTCAGTTGCAACTTCATTTTAAGGCCTTCTCTTGGCTTTATACTTGAAATTTAAAATTTTATGTTATCTTCTTTTCTTGTGCTTTCATTTCTTTGTAAACTGTTTTTTAATCATTTGTGGAAGAAAAGGTGGGATAGAAATGTAAGTTTAAAAAAATTGCAATCAATGATGATTGAGTCATGCTCTTTTAGGTCAGTTAGACCTAAGATGGAAATGAAATTTACTGCTGATGTTCCATTAAAAGATGTTACAGTGCAGGGAAACCTTTAGAATGAAAATAAATATCTCCAGTGTGTGTAAAATAACTGATGTTTTAAAGGTTAGATTATTCCAGTGAGACGATATAGGAAGAGGGAGAGAAGGCAACATGCAGCATAGACCTTCTGGATGCGTCAGGCACATAGAAGAAAGAGAGTTGGAAAGACAGAAGGGATCCCACCGGTCGGAGACGGGCTAGGGAAGGAATGGCATAGTGGGTTCACAGACAGTTGGAAAGACAGAAGGGATCCCACTGGTAGGAGACAGGCTAGGGAAGGAATGGCATTTTGAAGACTTTCAGGCTTTATTTTTTCTTAGTGGGTTTTGAAGTCTTCTCTTTTTTCACTTTTGCCTACCTAGTTTTTCTTTACCCAAGTACCGTTTTCAGTGGAGGAAAGCCATTAAAGTGTTAAGCATTGTGACAGGAGAGGTGACTTACTCCAACTCATTGTCTTATGCAGCTGCTTTTGTGCAAACATGACTATGTCATTTTGAAGTAAGTCTTATGTTTTATTCTCTTTGTTAAAAAACTTGATTCTTCAATGACTTTATTCATTCTCCCCGGATTAGTCAGTGTTTACTTTCTTGGCTAATGGCAGGGTTCTCAATAACATGCCGCTTCTTGTTCTGAGATTTGGCAGATACAGAAAGGCTGCTTTTTAATTTCCCTCAAATGTGTGAACTTTTATGGAAACAAAACCATTTTTTTTTTAAACGAAAGAGTTTTAGGTACTTGTTTTTGTGTACACTATTATATTTACCTGTTTAGTAATCTTGAAGTTGGCAGGTTCTTCAATATGCTTGTGTGGGAGCTAAAAAGTGTTATTTTTAGAGATCTGTCTTTTCCTGTGTTATCAGTGGATTTATTGCTCCTGTAATAAATGGAAGGGAGCTGTGCTCACCACTAGATCACCAAAATGCTTATTCCTGTAATAAATGCAGGATTATTATGAGTGATCATATGGATGGCATGTGAAAAACATTAAAGAATTTCCTAGTAATTTCCAGAGATCTGAGCATGCAGGTAATGGTAGCTGCCTTTGTAGGATATGGAGTACAAAGTGCTATGAACCTCTAAATAGATTTCCTAGGCGGTCACCATGAAATAAGAGCACAGATTGCCATTTACCTTTCTAAGATTAATGGCATATTTTCAAAGAGTTCTTATATAAACAACCTGCCAAGTAGTATTCAAAATAATTTGAGCTCAATTTAGAATCACCAATATGTGGAAACATCCTAAAGGTTCACCAACCCAGGAATGCATTAACAATCTGTGGTATGTGTATACTATAGAACTCTATTCAGCCATTAGAAAAGATGGAGACTTTACATCTTTTGTATTAACCTGGATGGAGTCGGAACACATTCTTTTTAGTAAAGTATCACAAGAATGGAGAAGCAAGTATCCAATATGAAGCCAGTAGATAAGCTAATACATGCCCACACACAAAAAAACTCAAGTCAAAGTGGGGTGAGGGGGAAGAGAGAGAAGGGTGTGCTTCCACTTGATGGGCCCAGTGTTAGAGGGTGTATGGGGGTGGGACACAATTATGGGAGGGACTCTAACAAGTACAATGTTACAAGCAAACATTGTAACCTATTTCTTTATACCCTCAAATTAACCTGAAATTTAAAAAAAGAACAAAAATAATTTGCATTTCATTCTTCCCATACTACCTCCTGAACTCTCTGATTCTGTTTATTTTCTTTCTTTCTTTCTTTTTTTTTTTTTTGAGGAGAAGGAAAGAGAAGTTTATGAGCAAACCGTGTTAGAGAACCTTCCTTTTGTAAGGTTATCTGTAGATTCTTACCCAGTGATTTGGGGGGATGGGCACCACTTTGGGGGGAAGGCGTTGCTATTTCCATATTTGTTTCTGCATTCTATAAATGCTTTGTTTTGAGATCACAGCTTCTCGACTGGCTTCTGGTCTTGAGTGATGTCCAGCTTCCTTATTTTGCCAGTTTTGCCACATGGAATATTTGAGGAGTCTTTTCCCTTTTTATGTAGATAGGCCTAACTTCAAAGTATCCCCATGGTTTAGGGTATCTTGTTAGTCTCACATATTAGAAAGAGGTGAAGTGTGGTATATGAAAGTGAGATTGTGTATATGTACGTGTGTGTGCGCACATTAAGCACACATGGCTGCTTGTGAAGATATAAACTAGGGCTTATTTTGGCCATTCATTTATGATTCAAATTACTAACTTACAGGTGGCGCCTGTGGCTCAAGGGCAGGGCACCAGCCTCATATGCCAGTGGTGGTGGGTTCAAGAATAGCCCTGGCCAAAAAAAAAAAAAAAAACCCTGCAAAAAAAAAAAATTACTAACTTACCAGCCTACTTACCAACTTATCAGTATTTATTTTTTGAGGATTGACAGTGTATATGTCACTCAGTATCTCAGGCAAAGGATAAAATACAAAATTTTAGTAATACATGGTACTTACTGTCTCTGCATTAACTAGTTGAGAGAAACAAGATGTGCATGTCCACTAAACAGTTAATTAATAGAACAAGGACGTGTAAGAGTAGCCTAAGTGCCTCATTGCCGTGGCTCAGACCAGGAACCACAGGGACTTGAGGAGACAGAGAGAGAAATGTGGGCTGGGAAGATCAGACAGGCCCCAGAGAGGAGGTGTGGGGCTTGATCTCTTCTTGGGAGGTGGGGTAGAGTTATGGAAGACAGCAGTGATGTGAATGGGCCTGGGGACTTGGCCTTGGACTAGGCCCAAAGGTTCTGTGTTTGGGGAGATGCTGAGAGGATGCTGTTGGATTGGAGAGGTGCTGTTAGAGTAGTGGAGCCTACATCAGTTGAATGGGGCACATACTCATGTATTATTCTGATTATAAGACATTTGTAGACCTTGTTGAAAGTTGTGTCTGTTCCAATTTTCATATTTGCCTTGTCATATTTGCTTTTGACACACACACAAGGTTCTGAGAAAAGTAAGCAATATTAAATTTTGAAGAACTGTCTATTTTAATGTAGGCTTAGCATTATTTGCAGACACTATGATGTAAGTAAGTACATCTATAAAGATAATGTTGAATTGTCACATGAGAAGACTTAACACAGTGAATTTTTTCCTAGGCCGGACCTGATAGACATGAATACTGTTGCTGTTCAAAGCAACCTTGCAAATTTAGAGCACGCTTTTTATGTAGCAGAAAAAATTGGTGTCATAAGACTTCTGGACCCTGAAGGTGAGTTGTTTTCTTGACTGTATGTGGACGGGCATGAACGTCTAATCCAAAGTAATCTATCAGCAGCATGAAATAACTTATGGTGCTGTTTCTAGATGTTGATGTCTCCTCACCTGATGAAAAATCAGTCATAACTTACGTGTCATCCCTCTATGACGCATTTCCCAAGGTCCCTGAGGGGGGCGAAGGCATCGGTGCGAATGTGAGTATTGATTTTTCCGTTCTAGAAGCTGTTGATTCATTAATGACTAGTTCCCTGAATTCTCTCATAGTTGGTGCTTTTGCAGTTTTTAAATACCAAACATATTTTAAAGAATTTGATTAACATGCTGATTAATAAACTGACGCTGGGGCGGTACCTGTGGCTCAAAGGAGTAGGGTGCCAGCCCCATATGCTGGAGGTGGCGGGTTCAAACCCAGCCCTGGCCAAAAACTGCAAAAAAAAAAAAAAAAGTATATAAATAAACTGACACTGTATGTGGCGGCATCATTCCACCATTAAAATTAAAGTCCTGTGTCATAAAGAGATTATTTAGAGTTACAGGTCATTTTATAAATAAAAGCTGTATATTCCAAAAATTGGGAGATTTTCATTTTTAGCTTGTTGTTGTTTTACAACTGCTGTTTGCTATATCTAGGATATCTCACTTTTGGAAACACTTTCAAAAGTGAAATTAACTTATTAACTCATATGATCCCATGAAATCAGTAGGCTAGAAATTACTTTTCAGATTTAATAGAAGAGTCTAGACGAAAGTTATTGCTGGATTTGGTCAAGTTAACAGAGCTACTTAGCAAACTGGTCAAGATCTCTGACGTGGAGCTTTGGGCTCTTTATTCATTCCCTGTTTTTCAAAGGTCCCTGTAATGGATTGAGTTGTTCAGTCACGCATTCTGTAGTGCTCATGCTGCCAGGCACTCACTCGTCTCCGGGAGAGGACAGGAGGTGCCGTCCAGGTTGGACGCGGGACTCCCCTCCTCGCCTCCGGGAGGGGACAGGAGGTGCCGTCCAGGTTGGACGCGGGGCCCCCTCCTCGTCTCCGGGAGGGGACAGGAGGCGCCGTCCGGGGTGGACGCGGGCCCCCTCTCCTCATCTCCAGGAGAGGACAGGAGGCACTGTCCCGGCCTCGTCTCCAGGAGAGGACAGGAGGCGCTGTCAGGGTTGGACGCGGGGCCTCTCTCCTCCTTGCAAATAACGTTTTTTATATGTTACCCTGAAGGTGTCGGAGCTCGTCTTGGATTTGCTCCCTGGGATCAGGACTCCCTTCTCTGGTTTCCATCAGCTCTGTGTGCTGGACCTCTTTCTGTGTTCTCCTCTTGTTCCTTCTCACAGAGGTCTTAGCATCTTTGCCCCTCCCAGCACCTCCTTCCCACGCTAGCCCCGCAGGATTCAGCGCGGAGTGCTCCTTCCGAAGGCTTCTTCTGACCGGCTTTTGCTTTCTCTTCTCTCTGCCTCCACCCACCCCTGCCTCTCACCACTCCACAACTGGGGGGACAGTTTTCTTATGTCTTTCCATCTCTATTTTTTTCCCCTCTTCCCACCACCTCTGCACACTGTTGTCCAATTAATCTTATGACACCTGATGTCTTTAGCTTGGAAACTTTCAGTGGCTACATATTGCTTATGAGGTTAAATCAGATTTAGGAATTCTGATATTCAAAATTCTGCATGGATTTATCCCTTGGCTTACCTACATTTTTAGCTGTGACCCAGCATGAACTGTTTACTAGTAGCTGGGACACTTCCTTGTCAGTGTCCTGTCTCATTTGGACTCTCCTGTCTTTCATCTGCTCTCTCCACCACCCCTCCCTGCTAACAATCACTTCCTGGTCATAGCAGAACTGCTCAGAGATGACATTTCCCAAGAAGCCTTTGGTGATTTCGAGGCACATATAGGCTTACCCGATTCTTATCTTGACTTCTAGCATTTCTACTTATTTCTTTATTTCAACATGTAACTAAATACCGCTTTTCATTTTGCTTAACTGTTTATGTATCTCTCTTGCCTCCCCATGTAGACAGTAGCTCCTTGACAATAGGTATTGTGTCTTAAAGTATTATTTTTATATAATCACAGCAGTTTTGAATCTAATAAGCATTCGTCAAATACTTAATTGAGCAAAGTAGTTGACAGCCTTCCACTGTTCTCCATTTTTAAAATTTTGCTAAGTGAGTATTTCAGTAATCCCACTGTCCACATTTCCTATAGTTTTCATTCCTATCCAGTTTTCTACATATTGTGAAACTCTTTTGAGTTTCAGATGTGCAATGCACTTAGATCTAAAATGGTTGACAGAGATGGCAACTTACTTGGCTTATACTACCCTTTTTGAACCATGGCATATATCTAACTTGGCCGTGGTTTTTTTTTTCCCAACTGTACTTGGGTACAGCCTCAGAAGCCTTCTCAACAAAGTGTCCCCTGGGGACTGAGAGGCAGCCATTATCTTAGGACCAGAACTGGCCCTCATTGGGCTGGCGTTAGTGGCAAAATGTTGATGATGTTTTTAAAGCTGTTTATGTGGAAGGGATTGGGGTGGGTAGAAAGTAAGAAAATACTTAGCTGGTTCCCTCCGTCAGGCTGTCAGACACCTAAATTCATGGAGTGAGTTGTGACTAAATCATGATAGATATCAATGTTGTTATCTACAGAGATGCACCTTTTCTGTCATTCCATTGTTCTAGGATGTTGAAGTCAAGTGGATTGAATACCAGAATATGGTGAACTACCTCATCCAGTGGATCAGACACCATGTCACCACCATGTCGGAGAGAACGTTTCCGAATAATCCTGTAGAACTAAAGGTCAGTGTCACTGTGGACGTTCCGGAGGATCACCTTGATTGTAAACTGTTAAATAGTGCTATAATAATTTTGTAATTTTAGAAGCTGAAGAAAAGTTGCCCTTAGCAAGCTACCAATAAATAGAAAATAATTTTCATTTCTTCATCTCTCTGTTATGCAGAGGAAATAGAGGCAAACATTAATAATGAAAATAGTGTCTCAAAGAAATTTGTAGTTCTGTAGCTTTGCTTAGTTGAGCGTTTAAAGGTCTAATTTGAGAGAGTCTTTGGAACTGAGATGACCAAATCATCTTTGGTGCATAGGAAATGCTTAGAGCCCTCTGGATGGTGGGCTGAAGGGCCTTTGAGAAGGACACACAGTGTGACAGAGGGTAGGAGCACGTGTGGTTCAATTCTGTTCAAACTCCAGGGAAGACTTTTGTATAGCAAGAGGTCCGTGCTGTATTTTGCCGTGAATTCGAAAATACCCATCTCACTTCCGGTATAAGTGAATTCATGTTTAGTAAAACATTTGTTAATACTGTAAAACTTAGGTCAAGCGCTTTGAGGCAAAGAGATTATAGAAGTATAAAAGATGTTATAGATAAGTAAATTTGTCAAAGAATAAATTGTTTCTTTTCACTTTTAGATTTATAATAAAGTCATCTGCTTTGTTTCTAGATACCAGTAATGTGAACATTGATTACAAAGCCTTAACTCCTTGCTTTATAAGCTTTGTTTTCCTGATAAAACTGAAATTGAAAAGGGCTGTCACATGGGTGGGCCCTGTTGAAGTTATTTATTATGTTTCTGCATCCTTAGAGAACATCTGTGGAGCAGTTCTTATTTCCATGACCAGAGGGAGTTTGTTCTTGGCACGAAGCTATTTGGCACCTGATGATAGGATACTTTTTAAATGTTCTTATATTGTTTATGTGATGTTTCCCTAAATGGTTGTGAAACTTTCTGGGGGCAGGAAAGCTCTTCTTTTCTACCACCACATGGTGCCATGAACAGTGTCTGACACACAGTGGTATCCAGTGCTTCGTGACCAGTAGACAGCCTAAGATCCCATTTTGAGTTCAAGCCAATTTCAGATTTCCTGTTCAAACATAGTTATTTCCAAATGGATTGCTGTTGTCCAGACCCTTGGGTAAACTCACACTGGCTTGTGATTAGTGCAAGATTCCTAAAGTTGGGAAAGAACTTAGAGGAGGTGCCTAAGCTAGGATATACAGGAGAGAAAATATGATAAATGCAAGGTTTGTGTTAGCACAACTTTGAATGAAAGCCTTTGAGAAACGTGTCTGCTTGAAGATTTGTAGGGTTTTGTTTTAAAGCAGCATATTATGATGAAATAATTAGTATATAGTTATTAAACATGGAGATGTTTTATCTACATAATTTTATGACGGTCTTTTAAAATAAATACAGTAAATTATATTTAAGAGGTTCTCAGATTAATAGCTACAAACTAGATAATGATTTAATTATAAGGTTGAAACTTTTATAATAGCACCATCATCTCACAGCATCTACCTTAATTTGTTAAAGAGTTGGTTTATTTCAAGTCATTGGAGAAGTCCAAAAGGAAAACGAAGAGAGAAATCTATTTTAACTATTGGCTGATGGGACATTGACACCAAATTCTGTCCCTGTTTATCTGCTAAGAATCCTGTTTCAAAGATACAATCATGAAATAGAACAGTATACTTTTTCTTGGTTTATGGGAATTGAATCAAATTATTTTTCCAAAAACTAAAAGGTAAAGCACAACATTGGGAAAGTGTATCTTTTAAAGGGTCTATTTTCTTATTTGGATGATAAGAGGTTTTTCAAGAGCAGTGAATACTGCCATGGTTTGTTATTATCCGGATCCCCGTGTGGCCGTGTTTAATCGTGCCTCACATCAGTAATGACAACCTCATCAACCCAGGTTACCAGCCGGCTGGGAATCAGTGTTGTCTCTGATAGTCAGTTTTATAAAGGCATTCCACTGGCTGCATTTGCCTCAGTAAATAGCGGAAAAAGTGTGGGCTTAGTAAGATAATGGAATCAGGTCTTTGAAGTTTGGCCCTTAACATATTTAACCTTTCATTTTAGGCACTTTATAATCAGTATTTACAGTTTAAAGAAACAGAAATTCCACCAAAAGAGACAGAAAAATCCAAAATCAAGCGCCTGTATAAATTATTAGAGGTAAGCTCCAGTTTCCTTTGTACTGTGAAGCACTCTCTTCGTTGTTGTGTTGTTTTTCCATCTTTGCTTCACATTAAATTTTTCTGTTTTCTCAAGATTTGGATAGAATTTGGACGCATCAAACTCCTTCAAGGCTACCATCCAAATGACATAGAAAAGGAGTGGGGGAAACTCATCATTGCCATGCTTGAGAGGGAGAAGGCCCTTCGTCCAGAGGTGGAGAGGTAGGCCGCAGGTGTTTGTTGCTGTGGGTCTCAGTGGAACTTGTTTAGAACCAGGCAGGCCTTGGACCCTAGTTTACCTCTTGTATTTACTCGGCTGTGTGTCCTTGGATAAGGTACTTAGTCTTGAAGATCCTTAATTCTCTTATCTGGATACTCTTCCAAAAGGTTTTTAGGAATAAATCAGTGAAGTAAGGTGTTTGTATATGTGTGAACTAAATTACCTGTAATGTCTCACATGGGCCTAAATTTACCAGAGCCCAGATTCAGAAGCTTGTAAGTCACTAATTAACATATTTTGTTCCCTGTTACACTTTTGGCTAGGGCCCTCTGTCCATGGGAGAGTAGAAACCAAAATCCAGCCTGCCTCTGCTGAGAGGATGCTGGGGTGGTGTCTAGAATGCTCTCCACAGGTGTCAGTTCAGTGACCTTCCTGCCACGCTTCTACAAACACATTGATTCCATGAAATCCTCACTACCTCTTTAACATTCTCTCTTTACCTACCCAGTTGCCCAGGAAGGCACCCTCAGTCTTCAGGCAGCATTAGTTAGGTGAATTTGTCCCAGGGGCGGTGCTTGCCTCACAGCCTGGGGTGTGGGACTTGGGCGTCGTGATCTGTGTTGCTCATCAGCCATCAGGGCCACGGGCCTGGCCTTGCCGTGTGAAGCCTGTGGCGTCAGGCACACCTCTCAGCCTCCTGGGCTGCCTGCAGAGCAGCCACACTGTCTGCTTTTCTCCCCAACTCCCTTTATTCCTAATCCTCCTGAGACCTCAGCTCCAACATCACTTCCTTGAGAAACTTGCTGTGGTCCCAGGCCAGTTAAGGTGTGTTGCTTAGAAAGCTCCTATTTACCCGTGTTGTCCCTTCATGGTCATGGTGCTCATCTCAGTTGTTATTTTATATTAGTGTTTATTTCCGAGATTGCTGGATTAAAGGCTGCCTGTCCCCTGATTCCAACTCCGAGAATGTGGAGACAGCCTCCTGCTCTTGGTGTGCCTGGTCTTGCTCACACCCAGCACAGTGCCTGGTACACAGCAGAGTGCTCGGTACGGTCACGTGCTGTGCCTCACACGCCGACTTCAGCACTCTTGGAATATGAAACAGTGTGTTGGAGATGTGGCAGCAAGTCTAGCTTGTCAGTTCCTTTATTAAATTATGCTTTTGTTAGAACATAATGTTGTATCTGCATACCTGGATCATTAGAATCAAATGGAACTTTTGATGGTGGGGGTAATTTCCAGAGATTAAAATGAGACACTAAGCCAATCATCTGGAGTAATGGAAAAGTGTAGGTGTAGATGCAGAGTCGATTTGTAGCCACCAGAACAGTAGCCGGATTTTATTATAATATATGCTAATTAAAGAATGCAGAGAGTGGTAATGAGTTCAGGGCCCAGGATCCACTCAGTCCTGGATTAGAATATTAGTTCTCTTGCAAATTAGGTAACCTTAGATAAGTTCTTTAACTCTCTAAGACCTGGTTTCTTCATTTGGAAACAGGATGTGATAATAGCTACCACGTGTAGTGGTTATGAATATGAGGAGAGGTAACATATATCAAATGATTAATTTCTTGCATATAATAATTGCTTAATAAATGTCAGATACTGCCATTATTATTTTGAGCAGTTCTATTTACTCACTATATTTGACATGACACTGTCAAAATTTTCCCTTTCTTGACTTCTGAAGAGAAAAAATATCTATCCCATTTGATCCTGCAATCCCATTACTGGGCATCTATCCACAAGGAAAACAACCTTTTATTATAAAGACACTTGTACTAGGCTGTTTATCACAGCCCAATTTACAATCGCTAAAA
>CAUYQV010128576.1:0-21058 GCA_963574575.1 Galagoides demidoff | reverse complement strand
TGATGCCATGGCACTCTACCTAGGGGGATAGCTTGAGGCTCTGTCTCAAAAAAAAAAAAAAAGAACCCTATTGAGTATTTTAGCTGTTTTTATAGTATAATTTTGTGGAGAGCTGCTGGTTTGTACTCCTTAAAAGTACTTATTTTTTTAATGATCAGTTTTGAATGTAACTCATTATATACTTTTCTTTGCCTTTGTAAATAAGGTATATAAAATGTATATTAGCCTTGATGACTCCAAATAATGATTTTTAACGTTAGTTATTAAGACTGACGTGCTTTCAGTCCACCAAGAGCTATGATACGTGTATCTTTGTGTCCACATTACATGGCTCAGAAAAGTATACCTTTTACTGCTTTGAGTAACAGAGACCACAAATCCTGAGGCCAGGTTGCTTTAGAAAGTAATTTGCTTTAGGCCAGGTGAGGTGGTTCAAGACCATCCTGAGTTGGAGTGAGACCTTATCTCCAAAATAGAGGGGTATTGTGGTGGGCACCTGTAGTCCCAGCTACTTGAGAGGCTGAAACTAAGAGAATGAAAGTAGAAGATCCAAATATAGGAGAAAGGCAAAAGGAATCCCCATGGACAGTAACGGGACATTCCCAAAAAAGTGGGATCTAGAAAGCAACAATCCAAATTGGAGTAGATCAGAGATCTGTATCAGTTGTTAGAAATTGGAGTGTAAAGTGTATAGGAGATTTGTGTGGAGATTGGACTAATGACTGGCTGACAGTGTTTGAAGGAGATGCAAAGACTAAATGTCAGATCTTGAAGGAAAACTGAGCAAATGAAAGAAGAGGAAATAGTTAAGTTCAGAAAATTTCAAGAACACTTTTGGCTGCCTGGGAGCTACAGCTCATTGCCACTGCCAAGCACAAGGAGAGAAGCAGGGTTTCTACTGAATGCAAGTCACTTTTGCATCATTGTAAAGTCAAAGTTTTGTTTTTTTTTTTTAAGCCAGAGCCTCCCTCTTTTGTCCCAGGCTAGAGAGGCTAGAGAGCTGTGGTGTCAGCCCACCTCACAGCAGCCCCAAGCTCCTGGGATCAAATATTTCTCATGCCTTAGCCTCCTGAGTAGCTGGGACTATAGGCATGCAACTCTACACTTGGCTAAGTTTTCTGTTTTTAGTAGAGACAGGGTTTCACTCTTGCTCAAGCTGGTCTTGAACTCCTCTGAGTTCAAGGGATCCTCCTGTCTTGGCACTTCAGAGTACTGCAATTACAGGCGTGACCCATGGTGCTTGGCCAGAGTCAGAGAATTTTAAGTCGAACTGGTGAAAGAGATCATCTTTATAGGGAGGAGAAAATATAAGTGCCTTAAAAGGCTTATCTACTCTAATAGTTAAGTCAGTAGGTAATCTGAAAAATTGGTGAATCAAGGCTGGCAATATACAGATTCTTTTAAAAATACTGAGGTAGGGGCTTGGTTCCTGTAGCATAATGGTTACAGCGCCAGCCACATACACCAAAGGTGGTGGGTTCGAACCTGGCCCTGGCCAGCTAGCCAACAATAACAACTACAACAAAAAATAGCCAGGCATTGTACCAGGAGCCTGTAGTCCCAGCTACTTGGACGACTTAGGCAAGAGAATCACTTGAACCCAAGATTTTGAGGTTGCTGTGAGCTGTGACGCCATAGCATTCTACCGAGGGGAGGGTGACATCCTGAGACTGTCTCAAAAATAAATAAATAAATAAAAACTGTTGTAGGTGTGTCACCCTTTGCTCAGTGGTTAGGGCACCTGCCACCTATACCCAGGCTGGCAGGGAAAGAATCTGGCCTGGGCCTGCTAAACAACGATGACAACTGCAACAAAAAAATAGCCAGGCATTGTGGCAGGTGCCTGTAGTCCCAGCTACTTGGGAGGCTGAGGCAAGAGAATCATTTGAACCCAAGAGTTTGGAGTTGCTGTGAGCTGTGACACTACAGCACTCTACTAAGGGTGACATAGTGAGACGCTGTCTAAAAAAAAAAAAAAATACTGAAGTAAATATTAAAACAGAAGGGTTAGAAGTGGTTGTTTTGGCTCAGTGCCTATGGCGCAAGTGGCTAAGGTGCCAGCCACATACACCTAAGGCGGCAGGTTCAAATCTAGCCCAGGCCTGCCAAACAACAATGATGGCTGCAACCAAAAAATAGCCAGGCGTTGTGGCAGGCGCCTGTGGTCCCAGCTGCTTGGGAGGCGGAGGCAGGAGACTTGCTTGAGCCTAGGGGTTGCTGCTTGCTGTGAGCTGTGATGTCACAGCACTGTACCCAGGGGGACAGCTTGAGGCTCTGTCTCAAAAAAAAAAAAGAAGTGGTTGTTACTGGGAACTAGATGAGGATAGGGAGATGGAACAAGGAGTGGCTATTTTTAGTTATAAGCTTTTTAATTTTTTTTTTTTTAAGAGACAGGGTCTCACTCCATTGCTCTTGGTAGAGTGCTGTAGTGTCACAGCTCACAGCAACCTCCAACTCCTGGGCTTAGGCGATTCTTTTGCCTCAACCTCCCAAGTAGCTGGGACTACAGGTGCCTACCACAACGCCCAGCTATTTTTTTGTTGCAGTTTGGCTGGGGCTGGGTTTGAACCTTCCACCCTCAGTATATGGGACCGGCGCCCTACTCACTGAGCCACAGGTGCTGCCCGCTTTTTAATATTTTTTTACTTTTCAGTTGATCAGCATATAATTTCATAAATGTGGAAGACACCAGGGTTTGTTATACTCCCCAAGGGCACGTCCTAGCAACTACTCCATCTCTAATAAACAGCCAGGCATGGTGGTGGGTGCCTATAGTCCCAGCTACTCGGGAGGCTGAGGCAAGAGAATTACTCGTTTATGTAAGGCCTATTCTAAAAGTTTTTTTTTTTTTTTTTTTAAGAGACAAAGTGTTACTTTGTCACCCTTGGTAGAGTGCTGTGGCATCACAGCTCACAGCAACCTCCAAACTCTTGGGTTCAAGTGATTCTCTTGCCTCAGCCTCCTGAGTAGCTGGGACTGCAGGCGCCCACCACAACACCTGGTTATTTTTTTGTTGCAGTTTGGCCGGGGCCAGGTTTGAATCTACCACCCTGACTATATGGGGCCGGCGCCCTACTCACCGAGCCACACTCTAAAAGTATTTGATGATTCCTTAGTTCAAACCAACTACCCACTCTAAAAGTATTTTAGATGATTCCTTAGTTCAGACCAACTGCTTTCTAGTGTCTTAAAGTATCTTTAGCTTGATGCTGGGGGTTTTTTTTGTTTTTTTTTGAGACAGAGTCTTACTGTGTTGCCCTCGGTAGAGTGCTATGGCATCACAGCTCACAGCAACCTCAAACTCCTGGGCTTAAGCGATTCTCTTGCCTCAGCTTACTGAGCAGCTGGGACTATAGGCACCTGCTACAACGCCCGACTATTTTTTTGTTGCAGTTGTTTAGCTGGCCTGGGCTGGGTTTGAACCTGCCACCCTTAGTGCATGTGGTGCTGTAATCACTGTGCTACAGGTGCCGAGCCTTTTTTTTTTTTAGGATGGAGTCTCACTCTGTCATCCTGGGTAAAATGCCGTAGCATGATACCTTGCAGCATCAAACTCTTGGGCTCAAGTAATTCTCTTGCCTCAGCCTCCCGAGTAGCTGGGACTATAGGCACCCACCACCATGCCTGGCTGTTTATTAAAGATGGAGTCTTGCTCTTTCTGTGGCTGGTCTTGAACCTGTGAACTCAGGCAGTCCACCTGCCTCAGCCTTCCAGAGTGCTAGGAATATAGGCGTGAGCACCATTGCCCAACCCTGCTGCTGTTTTTAAGTAGTTGTTATTTTATGTTATATGTTTGAATTGTTTGTGTCTTGTGTGCGCTTTCACATTTAAGGCCAGTTCTGATTTTTACTGGCCCTCTGAGGAATGCCTACAATAGTTTTGTAATGGAAATGGGAGTATGAAAATTAAGATAGTATGAGGGAAAGTGATCCTTTCTAAAAAGATAGGAATATCTGATGTTTGAAAAATAAGGGCTGCACAGAAATAGGAAGTTACAAGTTATGTTGTGTAGGACATACAGAAGTATTCGATATGTAGAGATGGTGTGAAGGAGGTTTGGATAAATTGGGACCATATTAAAATGGACTTTGAATACTTAGAAGCTAATTCTGGAAATAGTCATTAGACAGTTGGGATCCATGGTAGGTTTTTAGGTTGGAAAATGCCAACTTTCCACATTAAAATATAAAACATTATTACTATATTCATTTGTGCACATTTTAGGTATGTATAAGAAAAATAAATTACATGGAAAACAAACAGAAAGGAACTACCTCAAAATGTTAGTATTGACTGTCTGAAGTAGGACTTTGGGTAACTTTTTCTCCTTCCTATTAGTCCAGCTTTTGCAAAAAATTCTGTATTGTTTTTTGGATGTGGGGCAAGGCCGCTTTAAAAATAAATCATTGTCATCCTACAGAAATTTTGTTGTGAAATCTGTAGCATCCATTACCTCATGCTTCCAGCTCTTTACTAAAAGAATAAGTGTCCTAGAACCTTTCTCCTCTGAGAAAATAGGAGTAGCAAAGAGGTGTAGGAAGTTCAAGGAAACATCTGATCTTTAGCTTGGACTTACTGTCTGATTTATTTTAGGATTGCTGAAGATTCACTCTAGTCAGTCCAATCCCCAGCAAGCTGTCCTGACAATTCCCAGCCAGCTGAAACCACTCAGTATGAATACATCTGGAGGTGTGCAGACTATATTGATGCCTGTAAATAAAGGTAAGTCACTTCACCCACGAGCCTGTCACACTGTGGCTATCATTTGAATCCATGAATGTTCTGTCAGGTGATATCTCACATATAGCATATAGCCTGCCTTTCTGAAGTCATGGTACTCACTGGCATCTTGGACTCTCGGGCACTAAGGCCAGGACTAAGAGTAAAACCTACATGACCCAGGGCGGTGCCTATGGCTCAAAGGAGTAGAGCGCCAGCCCCATATGCCAGAGGTGGTGGGTTCAAACCCAGTCCTGGCCAAAAACTGTGCAAAAAAAAAAAAAACAACCTAAGTGACCCACTGCCTCTGAAATAGGTGCCCTATATCGACTATCGAGTTGAGGAGCAACATTTTTTTTTTTTTTTTGATTGGGGCTGGGTTTGAACCTGCCACCTCTGGCATATGGGGCCAGCACCCTACCACAGGGGCCACCCGAGGAACAATATTTTAAACATTTATGAAAATTTAAGTTAATTGGATTTTTATTTCCTTAGTTTAGTGTCAAGCACCCATTTCCACATTTGAAGATGTATCTCTGTTACCCTGATAACTAAAAGCAACCCAGATTGTCAGATCACTGTGTTAAATAAAGGGCCTTATAATCCCCATTATCCTGAAGTCTTTGTTTTCTTTGTCTGATAAGGGGCTGACACCTGGGAGCATCCCCATTAAAAATAATTTCTATATTTGATGTATGCCTCTTTGCCCTTTAGTGGTTCAGTCGTTTTCTACCAATAAACCACCTACCATTGTGCCTGTAGCTGCTCCAACTCCAGTTGTCCCCAGTTCTGCTTCAGCAACTGTTGGAAAAGGTATGTAGGATCTCACTGTATTTTTGTCTGGAAGTTTTATGTAGGATATTACTGTAATCTAAGTCTTTTCAATTTTCAGCATCTGTGAGTCAGTCACTTGGCAAATAATGTACTGAGTACTTACTAGTAGACATTGAGGGAAATACAGAGACTTATAAAGCATCATTTCTGCCCTTCAAGAATTTATAATCAGGGTAAAAAGAATTGTCACAGACAGTAAGCAATGAGTGGTAAAATGATTGCTGAAATATTGGATGTCTGATCAGGGTTGGCGGTGGGTGTGGAGGGGAACAGGATTTTGTATGAGTCATGAATTATAATTTGGCTTTTAAAAGAGTGACACATTTTTAGCTGTGAGAGTTCAAGGGGTTTGCCAGATGAAGGGAACAGTAGAGACAAGGACCCAAAGGGCTGGTTTGGGGAAGTAGGACAATTAGAAGGGCTCATTTAAGGATTATAGTTTTAGGGAAGGGTCAGACTTTGGCTAGCTGGCAGTGGGGGATATTCCTGACAAGAATAAATCAATAGGCAAGGAGGATTGTTTGAAGTCAGGAGTTCAAAACTAGCCTGAGCAAGAGAGTGAGACTGTCTCTACTAAAAATAGAAAACATAGCTGGATGTTGTGGTGGGCAACTGTGTTCACAAGCTATTCAGGAGGCCAAGGCAGGAGGATTGCTTGAGCCCAGGAGTTTGAGATTGCTATGAGCTATGATACCACAGCAGTCTAGCCAGACAGTAGAGTGAGACTTTGTCTCAAAAAAGAATAGATGAAGGAAGTGCAGTGAATTAGAGTGACACATTTGGAATCTGCAGCATGTGCAACAATGATGATAGATAGCTACTATGTAAGAATGAGCGCCTGTACTGCATCAGGTACCCTGTTAGCTGCTTTCATTACTTCAGCTTAGCTATTATGCAGATGAGAAAACAAGCTTAGAGATGTTAAGTATATACTTTATAAGTCTGCAAAGTAGTGAAGTTGGAATTTGAAATACATTTGTCTAGTACCATGGCAGTCTGCTTTTTAAGCATGTCAGGATCTCCTTGATAATCTTATAGAGAGGTAGATTTGTAACTTACTAAATGACCATCTAAAGCAGGGTTTGGCAGCTTATCGTCCACTGCCTGTTTTTGTGAGTAAAGCTTTATTGTTCCTTAGCCATGGCCATTCATTTACATGTTGTCTTCTATGCTTACTTCCTGCAGAGATGTATTTACTATTTCGCTTTCTGTAAAAAAAATTCACCAAGGGCCGGGCGCAGTGGCTCATGCCTGTAATCCTAGCACTCTGGGAGGCCAAGGCAGGTGGATTGCCTGAGCTCAGGAGTTGGAGACCAGCCTGAGCGGGAGGGAGACCCCATCTCTAATAATAGCTGTGTGTTGTGGTCCCAGCTACTTGGGAGGCTGAGGCAAGAGAATTACTTGAGCCCAAGAGTTTGAGGTTGCTGTGAGCTGTGAATCCATAGGACTCTACAAAGTATGACTCTTGTCTCAAAGAAAAAAAAAGAAAAAGTTCACCAAACCCTGATAACAGACAGCTCATGAAGGTATTGGTGTCTTTCTCAATAGGAGGTACATGGCATAGGCCTGCCTCCCACAGATTCAATTAATTTTGGAGTGGGCCAGAGCATATCTGTTTTAATTTTAATTGAAGTAAAATGTTCAGTGAAATGCAGTTACCCCTACCATTTGATGAACTGGCCAATGTTTAAATCCATATAACCAACACCCCCTTTAAGGGTATATCAGTAGAAATTTTCACCCTTGGGCCCTTCCAATTAGTTCTCAACCTGCATAGTCAACTGCTATTCTGATTTCTATTACTATAGATTAGTTATTTCTATTTTTGGACTTGATGTAAATGGAAGCACATATAAAGTTGAACAAATAAGTTCACAGATTCATTCTAGAAAAAGTCCTACATACCTTATTGCTGAATATCACTACAGCCATCTTCAAAGTACTTCCCTTGGTAAATGCACCAAAGCCAGCACCTAGTCCACTTTCAAATTACTTTTTCTAGGATGAGTTCTCGAACTTAATTGTCAGACCTCATTGATGACAGCTCTGATAGCTATTCTAGAAAAAGAGTTCCAAAATTGCTTTAAAGAGTCAATATATATTTAAAAATCATTTGAATTTCTATATACTAGCCATAATAATTAGAAAATGGATTTTTTTTTTTTTTGAGACAGTCTTAATCTGTCATCTTTGGTAGAGTGCCATGGCATCATCATGGCTCACATCAGCCTCAAACTCCTGGGCTCAAGTGATCCCCTCCTGCCTTAGCCTCCCTTGTTGCTAGAACTACAGGTACCCACCAAAATGCCCAGCTGTTTTTTTCTATTTTTAGTAGATGGGTTCTTATTCTTGCTCAAGCTGGTCTCAAATTCCTGAGCTCAAGCAATCCACCTGCCTTGGCCTTTGGAGTGCTGGGATTATAGGCGTGAGCCACGGCCATGTGTGCCCGGCCAGAAAATGAAATTTAAATGAACATTTATAATAGCACCAAAATTGGGTGGGGCCTGATAGTGAGGACAGAGTGAGAATCTATTTCAAAAAACACACAAAAACATCAAAGAATACCAATACTTAGCAAACCTAAGAAAATATATATAGTCTTATATACCTAACAATCTATAAAACATTTCTGAGAGAAATTAAAGACATGAATGGGTGGAAGGATATACCATATTAAATTTTTGAAAGACTTGATCAATACATCAGTTTCCACCAAAAATACATATAGATTCAATACAGTCTTAATCATAATCTCTAGAATGTTGTTTTTGTTGTTATTTATAGAAATTGATGCACTAAGTCTAAAAAATTTATGGAAATCCAAAGGCCAAAATATCGGAGTTAGTACTGAAGAACAAAGAAGCTGGAGGACTTAGGCAGATACATATTGTAAAGCTGTGGTAATTGAGAGTATGTGTGGTAGAGGCTCAAGAATAGACAGACTGATGGAACAGAAAAGAGAGCCCAGAAATAGACCCACACACTATATGGTGACCTGATTATTGACAAATTCACTAAGGAAAGGATGGTCTTTTCAATAAATAGTTCTGGCTTAATTGAATATATCCCTACCTCACCCTGTAAATAAAACCTGGCTTGAGTTGGATCATAGACCTAAATGTGAAAGGTTAAAAAAAAAAAAAGTTTGTAGAAGAAAATACGAGGATATCTGCATGACCTTGAGCAAAGATATTTTAAACAGGACATGCAGGAAAACCTTAAGAGAAAGAAACTGATAAATTAGACTTAAAAATTAACATTGGGAACCTCACTACATCAAAGATCAAAAGCAAAAAGTTAAGCCACAGACTCTAAAATATTTGCGCTCTCTGCATACATAAAACAAAGGCGTTACATCCAAAATATACACAGACCTTCCAGAAATCAATATTTAAAAGACTGACTTTTTGTTAATGGGCAAAAAATGTGAATGAGCACTTCACAAAAGAGGAAATCCCAAAAGCTCATAAAGGCTGTGAAAAATTATTCAAGCTCATTCATCACCAGAAATGTGAATTAAAACCATAGTGATCCAGCAGAATCAACAGATTTAAAAAACTGACAATACCAAGTGATGAGAGAACAATGTGAAACACCTGAAAATTGCATATACTGCTGGTGGGACTGTAAATTGGGACAATCACTTTGAAAACCAGTTTGGCAGTTTCTAATAAAGTTAAAAAACATCTGCCTAAAGTTCCAGCAAATCCACTTCTAGGACATGCGTGCATAATCTACCCAAAGACACATGAGAATGTTTATCACATTGTTACTTATTATAGCTAAAATGATGCTGATGTGAAAGAGTGTGTGCAGTATGACTCCAGTCATGTGAAATTCAAAACGGGGGAAAGGTGCAGACCTTTGTCACGGAGGAACTGCCAAAAACATAGGGAGTCTGCTGAGGCAGGCAGGCCGCCTTGTGGTGAGTATGGGTGCATAGGTAAAGTTGTGTACTTAACTAAATGCAGACTATACATCAGTAATGAGAAGAGGGAGGAAGAGATGTATCTAGTACTAGTATATCTCATTTGTAGACTCCTGTTATTTGGGAAGCCACCAAAAAATGTGAGCAGGGAAATGATACCAGATAGGTATTTCAGGAAGATTATTGGGTGCTAATGCACAAGTTGCATTGTCAGGGAGGAGAGCAGAGGTGGGGAAGCTCCTGCTGAAGCATCAAGTCACAGATCACAGGTTTTTGAGTGAACAAGACTATTGAAGGACAGGACAGCATGTGCACCTGAGACATAGTATCTCCCATCAATGGTTTTAGTCATGTTTAAAGCCTGGTGAGATTAGCTTAGAGATTTTCCAAGCACAGTGGGTCTGATTTTTGTTTTGAGCCTTGTGTCTCAGAACACTAAGATGAGGCTGATAGTTGATAAACTAGCCAGAGAGACGATACTGAAAAGATCATGGTATTAGAACAAGCCAGCATTGTATTTTAACGTGGCGCTGTTCAATAATGTGTTGATGCGGGTGAGAGATCTCACGTAGCAGTGTGACTGGCCCTTTAAGAAATGTTTAAAAAGCCATTTTATAGCCCCCTCTTGTCATGAGCCTGGAGTTGCTCCCCCTGAAGCCCAGGCTAACAGTTCTTCCCTTGTCTGCTAACCCTGTGATGACAGGAGCCATCTCCTGCCTGTGACCCTACAGCAGCTGGAGGGCAGTGTCCTCATTGAGCTTCAATGGAGGAGCTTTGTTTCTGCCTGCACGTGTCCTTTCCGCACTGGGTCCTGACAGCTTTTCCTTTGTTGCCCTTCCCTTATAGTGAAGACTGAACCAGAAACACCTGGGCCAAGCTGCCTCTCTCAGGAGGGTCAGACAGCAGTGAAAACAGAAGAAAGCTCTGAGCTGGGAAACTATATCATTAAGTAATTATTTCAGTCTTTTCTAAAGGAGTTCTGCTTTGGATGTGTGTGTGATGCTTTTTTTCAATCACCTGTCACAGCTGAATGTGTGTCAAGTTGTGGGTGTGGAGTGAAGTCCTTGATGGAGGAAACCATCTGTGCATGTGTAGTGGAGAGAGTTATTACCACTTGATGCACAGTGGAGGGGTTGTCATTTTATACTATGATGTGATGGGACTTAGGCGTGGCACTTGATTTGAGGTTTTAGAAGCCCCAGACGGGATTACAGGCCTCGCTCCAGCTGGGTTTGCCAACATATCTTTTCTCTGTAAAATCCTTGAGGTGAAAGGGCTTGTGATCTTACTGCTCAAGTGTATACATTTTGGGTGATGTTCACACACCTGCTTGATATTACACAGTTGTCTCTCCATGAGCCAGCTACACTCATGGCCTCTTCTAAAAAGGCTTTCTGAGGTTTTCTAATTTACAAATTGGGCGGTTGCCTTTGAATTATCTCTCACTGCTGAGAATAGTAAAAATGTAGCCATTCAGGGTGGCACCTGTAGCTCAAGTTACTAAGGTGCCGGCCACATGCACCAGAGCTGGCAGGTTCGAATCCAGCCCAGACCTGCCAAATAATGACACCTACAACTGAAAAAAAAAAAAAAGTAGCCAGGTGTTGTGGTGGGTGCCTGTAGTTCTAGCTTCTCAGGAGGCTGAGGCAAGAGAATCGCTTTAGTCCAGGAGTTGGAGGTTGCTGTGAGCTGTGACACTATAGCACTCTACCCAGGGCCATAGCTTAAGGCTCTGTCTCAAAAAAAAAAAAAAAAATGTAGCCATTCAAACATGGTAGAGACCTGAAATGGAATAGCCCCAAAGTGGGCATTTATGTGATAGAATTTTTTCTCTTCTAATAGCAGTCATGTTGTCAAAAAGATTATATTGCTATTTATTGTAAGAATAATAGACTTGGTGCCCATAGCTCTGTGGTTAGGGCGTCTGCCACATACTGTGAGGCTGGTGGGTTCAAACCCGGCCTAGGCCTGCTAAACAACATTGACAACTGCAACAAAAAAAAATAGTCTGGCATAGTGGTGAGCGCCTGTAGTCCCAGCTGCTTGGGAGGCTGAGGCAAGAGGATCATTTATGCCCAAGAGTTGGAGGTTGCTCTGAGCTATGACACCATGGCACTCTACTGACTCTGTCTCAAAAACATAAAAATAAAAACAATAGATAAAGTATCTGTGGTTTTGCATAATTTGCTATTCTTGGGGTTTTATCTATTTAGTCTTGATGTTTTCTTTTTAACCGTGGGACACTGTTCCTTTATAAAGGCTATCTGTGGAAGGAAAGACATTGCCAATATAATAGTTTTAAATTATAATTGCCTCAGAAAGGGAAAGTATATATATATATATAAAGTGCATATATAGGTATGTGGCTAGAAACTACTACATGTGTTTAATTTATTGCCTTAATTTTTTCTTACCCTTCTCAGGATAGATCACTTAGAGACTATCCAGCAACTTTTAACAGCAGTAGTAAAGAAGATTCCTTTAATCACGGAAAAAAGTAAGACAATTATACTGAATATATACGTACATTTTTTTAAAGCTATGAACTATTTGGGGTCTGGAGTCAGAGCACTTGGGATTTTAAATTAATCCAAATGTGACAATTACTATGTTACAAGCTTTTAGCTAGAGATATATCTCATTTTCAGGGGGATTAGAATTCATTAGTATTTTACTGTTTTCACCAGGTTCAGTCTGTTAAAGGAATTTATTACATTTATCTTGATCCATAAATCATAAATTATGTATATAATTAAAACTCTGGTAGCCAGGTACAGTGGTATGTGCCTATAGTCTCAGCTACCAAGAGGATGACTTGAGTCCAGGAGTTCAGTCTGAGTGACAGATTGAAACTCTGTCACTTGAAAAAAAAACAAAGAAGAAAGAAAACAACTCTACATTAGTTCTTAAAGTTTAGTAGTAAGGCAAGAAATTAGTGCTTACCTGCAATGAGCCAGACCTTGTACAAGCTATATACTTACTGTCTTATTTAGTCACAGCCTCTTGTGTGGTAGGTGTTGTGATTTCCATTTTACAGATGAGGAAACTGAGGGTAAGCAAGGTTAAGTAACTCACTCAAGATCACATAGCTGTGGTAGTGAGGCAGGATGTAGACCCAACTCTTTGACTCTTAAGACCATTGATGATCTTTCCTCTGAAACTCATTATCACTTACGTTTAGAAAGGCAGGATTTTCCAGACACTGTAAAGTCAAATCTGCTGTGTTACTGCCCACTGTTAGCAAGATTGGTCGAATAATTTGCTTCTTAGTCCCAGTTGTTCGGACAGTCACCCTAACTGAGGGCCAGATAACCTGTGGATACTTAGGTGGCTGCTCTTGGGCAGGATCACTGTGAACATTTAGTGGGAGGGCATGAGGCAGATTATTTTATCACTTGCATTCATAGGAATATGAAATGATAGACCAGGTATGGACTCCCTTTGCTTATTTTTCTAGCTATAATAGCAAAGAAATGATCTCTTTTTTTTTGGAGTTTAGGGGATCATTTTGAGTTAGGTCTAAGTAAACTTTCATACTTCCCAGCTCAACAGAAAAGGATTCAAAAAATTCTCTTTCTGAAAATTTAGATTCAGTCTCGGCGCTTGTGGCTCAAGCGGCTAAGGCGCCAGCCACATACGCCTGAGCTGGAGGGTTTGAATCCAGCCCAGGCCTGCCAAACAACAATGATTGCTACAACCAAAAAGTAGCCAGGCGTTGTGACAGGTGCCTGTAGTCCCAGCTACTTGGGAGGTGGAGGCAAGAGAATTGCTTGAACCCAGGAATTGGAGGTTGCTGTGAGCTATGACGCCATGGCACACTCTACCCAGGATGACAGTTTGAGGCTCTGTCTCGGGGAAAAAAAAAAAAAATTAGATTTAGAGCTGGGCACAGTGGCTCACGCCTGTAATCCTCGCAATTGGGACGCTGAGACGGGAGGATTTCCTGAGCTCACAGGTTCAAGACCAGCCTGAGCAAGAGCGAGACCCCATTTCAAAAAAGTAGCTGGGCATTGTGGTGGGCACCTGTAGTCCCAGCTACTTGGGAAGCTGAAACAAGAGAATTGCTTAAGCCTAAGAGTTTGAGATTGCTGTGAGCTGTCATGGCAGGGCACTCAACCCTAGGGCAACTGAGTGAGACTCTGTCTCAAAAAGAAAAATAATAAAAATTAAAAAATAAAAATTTAGACACAAATAAGGACTATAAGAGCTGAATGGCAGTGCAGAGACCATCTTTCTTAACTTTCCCATTCTATAGCTAAGAAAACTGAAGCCCAGAGAGGTGCTGTGGTTGCCCAAGAGTAATGGCAAGACAGGCTTCTAGTGGAATGCCATTTCTACTTACTTTAATAGCTTTATGGCCATAGACTACCTTTCTCTACCAGAGAAGTCAGGTTTCTGAGGAGGGTGGTGGTGTGAGCACAGCAGACAGGGCATTCTCTTTCTTACGAAGAGGCCGTCTGTGCTGTGTTGGGCTTGCTTGCTTGGGCTTGCTCAGTGAGGACTGTGTGTGCAGAAAAGTGGTCTGGGCTAGGGTCACCACGCCTGTGATCCTAGCACTCTGGGAAACTAAGGCGGTAGATCACTTGAGTTCACAAATTTGAGACTGACCTGAGCAAGAGTAAGACCCCTTCTCTACTAAAAATAGAAAAATTAGCTGGGCCTGGTATCAGGCGCCTGTAGTCCTAGCTACTGAGGCAGAGGTGGGGGTCACTTGAGCCCAGGAGTTTGAGGTTACAGTGAGCTGGGATGACGCCACTGCACTCTGGCCCAGGTGACAGAGCGAAACTCTATTGCCCCCACATACACTCCCCCTGCCAAAAAAAATACAAAAGAGGTCTGGAGAAACTATTAGATGTGTCTCCAGCAGGTAAGATTTGACTTGAATCATCACAACTTTATTCTAGGTGAAGATGCCAGTTGCTTTTCTGCAAAGTCTGTGGAGCAGTATTATGGCTGGAACATTGGGAAACGGAGAGCTGCTGAGGTAATCCCACGTGTGCCTGTTGGAGACATGGGCCATCACTGAAAGCCTGTTGGGGAGCAGAGACCTGCCCCACTTGTGCACTATGCTGCCTCCATAAACCTTGTCATATACAATAGTGATAACATTTGTAGCCTATTGGGTTAAAATATCTGGTAGAGGCTCTGCACCTGTGGCTCAGTCGGCTCAGCCACGTACACCTAAAGTGGCGGGTTCGAATCCCCAGCCCGGGCCCGCCAAACGACAATGATGGCTGCAACCAAAAAAAATGGCCGGGCGTTGTGGCGGGTGCCTGTGGTCCCAGCTACTTGGGAGGCAAAGGCAGGAGACTCGCTTCAGCCCAGGAGTTGGAGGTTGCTATGAGCTGTGATGCCATGGCACTCTACCCAGGGGGATAGCTTGAGGCTCCGTCTCAAAAAAAAAAAAATCTGGTAGAATGTTTTCCTCAGTTTACAGTCTCATTTTTCAAAGACCTATATCTAGCATTTGAAAGGCCTACTTTCTTTTCTTGCATTTGCATTTTCTAAACATTTTTTATGAATTTCAAAATATTAAAATGTATTCAAGTATTTATTGAGTACTTAGAGTGTGGCAGCTGCTGTGCCAAGGATGGTGGCATTGTAAGAAGAGAAAGCATGTTCAGGAAGCAGTGATGAGTCTGCGTGGTTGGTTTGGGGGAAGTTGAGGAAGAAGGAGATGTGGGAGGTCATAGGGTGAGACCAGGTGAAGAACCTTAAAAGCCAAACCTACAAGTTTCTGTTTTATTTTACTCATACAAGCATTAGGGAGCCCAGGAAGTTTTTTTGCTTCTTTCTTTTTTTTTTTTTAATGAGGATTAACACAGTAAGGTTTTCTTTCCTTAGAAGAAAATGATTCTAATAAGTTAAATTAGCATGGTGATTTATAATTATGTGACTTTCCAATAAGCAGCTAAATGGAAGGATTTGACTATGGTTCAAAAAAATTTCTTTTAAGTGGCAAAGAGCAATGACAATGCGCAAAGTCTTACAAGAAATACTGGAGAAAAATCCAAGATTTCACCACCTGACCCCTCTTAAAACCAAGCACATTGCTCATTGGTGTCGCTGCCATGGCTATACCCCACCAGATCCTGAGAGCCTGAGGAATGACGGGGACTCCATCGAGGATGTACTGACCCAGATCGACAGTGAGCTGGGTAAGCTTCTGGCTGAACTGCCTGAGCACCCCCAGCAGTCTGGGGGCGGGGGAGGGAGCATCTGCCGCTGAGCACACTGTTTCTTGGCAGCCCTGCAGCAGTGAGTGGGCCTGCAGCTGATGTAGAGGGGTCTGAGGACTTGGGAGAGTTGCCAGGGAGTACAAGATCACTTGCTGACCTCATGCCATCCATCAGGCACACACTGTTCATTTGGGAGTCCCCTCCTAATCTGCCTTCTTTCCTCCAGATGGAGACCTCCCTTTCCTTTGTGACCTTAGTGACCTCTGCCCATAGACAAGTCTATCCTGTTTCTATGAAGATAGGGCCTGTGTCTCCTCTATCTCCAAACCTAGCTGGGAACAGTGCTTAGTGTTGTGGGCATATGTGAACAACTAAGGATGTTACAGCAAGATGAATTGAGTGTTTTATGATAAACAGACAACTACTATGGCCACAGGGGTCTAGAGGACAAGGCATAAAAGGTGTTGGAGGAAAGAAAGAAATTTCAATTTCACCTTATAAAATAAGAAGGGTGTTATTCTTTCCCACCCCATTTATATAGAAGAACAGAAGCCCCACCTGTGTGTCTTGAGGAACTGAGAGCCTAGAGCTAGGGCCCTTTAGGATTAGGGTAAGTCCTATGTTCTCCATGAAGCTTCCTGAGAGCCCCGTGCAGGATGACCTCTCCTTTCTGTGACGTCCGGCAGCACTTAATGTCCGTGCCATAAGAGTCTGTCTAACAGAGGTTTCTAGACCACACTGATTACCTCTGTGCATCACTGGTACTGGATGTAAAGCACAGAACCTGACAAAATATCACTGATTATAGATGGTCCCTGAGTGATAGTTTTAACTTTTTTTTTTTTTTTTGCCTTTACAGTGGTGCCAAAGCAAAAGACATTCAGTATGCTTCTCAACTTGTTTGTTAGAACTTGTTTCTTAGAAAAGGCCAACAGGGAGCGGCACCTGTGGCTCAGTGAGTAAGGCACCAGCCCCATATACTGAGGGTGGAAGGTTCGAACCCGGCCCTGGCCAAACTGCAACAAAAACAAAAATAGCCAGGCGTTGTGGTGGGCACCTGTAGTCCCAGCTACTTGAGAGGCTTAGACAAGAGAATTGCCTAAGCCCAAGAGCTGGAGGTTGATGTGAGCTGTGAAGCCACGGCACTCTACTGAGGGCGACAAAGTGAGACTCTGTCTCTTAAAAAAAAAAAAGAAAAAAGAAAAGAAAAAAGAAAAGGCCACCAGGAGCTGGATGCTCTGCCTTGCTGGGTGCTTTTGTGCCTATTCTGGACCTTATGTGTTCATCCACAGAGGGAAAGGGGTGCACTAAACTGGCTAAAGACCTAGCCCTCTTCATTAGGCTTTACATAAATCACTCCATGAAAGACTGATTGCACCAGTATACATTAAAATGTTAACATACTGCTCTCTGGGCAGTGAGAATAGGGGTGAGTTTTATTTTCTTCACCTTTCATTTCTAAATTTTCCAGATTCAAAAGGTGAAAAATAAGTTCTGTCATTAATTAATGTTAATTAAGGGGATGGCCTGGGATTGGGTGGCAGAGTTATGTGATGTTTTGTCTCTGATGGCAGTTGCATCATACAAATCAAGTACCACACGAGATGCCTGTCTTGGTGCTTTTCTACCGGGTGAATCACTAGTTCTCATCATTATAGATCCATAAAGTTTTATTTTTTTATTTTTTATTTTTTATTTTTTTTAGAGACAGTCTCACTTTGTCGCCCTCAGTAGAGTCCTGTGGCATCACAGCTCACAGCAACCTCCAACTTCTGGGCTTAGGCAATTGTCTTGCCTCAGCCTCCTGAGTACCTGGGACTACATGTGCCCGCCACAATACCCGGCTATTTTTTGTAGCAGTTTTGACTGGGGCCGGGTTCGAACCCTCCACCCTTCGTATATGGGGCCAGCACCCTACTCACTGAGCCAGAGGTGCTGCCTGATCCATAGAGAACTGGAAAGGAGGTCAGCTCCCTTGACACTTCTTCATCAGACTGTGGTCTTCATAGAGGTTGAAAGCCCTTTGCTATTGTCGCCACACCTTTCATAAGCCCAGTTACCTCTTCTTTAGAGTGCCCATCATCATTTTCCTCTGCTGACAATCTCTGTCGGAAACTGGAGGACCTGCAGCAATTCCAGAAAAGAGAACCGGAGAATGAGGAGGAGGTGGACATCCTTAACCTGTCAGAGCCATTAAAGATAAACATCAAAAAAGAGCAGGAAGAGAAACAAGAAGAAACGAAATTCTACCTGCCACCAACGCCAGGATCTGAATTTATCGGTGATGTCACACAGAAGGTAAGCCTGCTGATAGAACCCAAACCAGGTGTGAGATGTTCTGATGTTCAGCCCTATGAGCTCAGACCCAGGCTCTTCTGGTGACATAAATGGATATTTACTTCTTCCTGATAGATCAGAGCCCCTGGGCAAGAAGACTAATTACATGTGAAAAGGGTGCTTGGTGAACATGACCTTGAAGCAAAGCTAGCTAGATTTAGACAGTAACTTTTCATCCCTTTTTTTTCACCTGCCTTGGGGGAAATGCCTTTCTTTCATGAGGTTTGTCATAATATTTCTTAGTTATACTTCAATGAGTAATCTTTCCCTGACATTTTCATAGCTCCTACGTGCCCTGTCTGTGGTGTGATGTGTGCCCACAACCTTATTATACAGGAGAGAATTATTCATCCACCCCTGATTAACTTAGCAGCTTGTTAGCATCTGCTGCCTGCCACTACACAGGACCCAAAGTTCACAGACAGCCTTTATTTTCACTTAAGGATGAAATGAAAAATGGGACAAGATGCAATTCCCAAATACATCTTTACCTTTTGCAAACATGACCTTTGAGCCTGATTCTAGAGTTTCCAAAGTGTCAATTCTGCTGTCAGAATTAATGGCAAATCCTGAGGTTCTGTCAGGAAGGAAATTTGGGAGTGAAAACAGGATTATGATGACATTTTAGACAGAAATATGGAAAAATAAGGTAACATATTTTCCTCGGTGTTATATTCTGTGTTACTTTCCTGTGAGTTTTGTCCAGGATATTCATAGAGCCTTTCTTCCAACCAGCCATCACTTTGCGTGTCAGAAAAGGATGCCTCTTTTTTAAATGTTAGAATAGGAACAAACAGCTTCTTCTGTGCTTTCCAGATTGGGGTCACCCTGCAGCCAGTGGCGCTCCACAAGAATGTGTATGCATCAGTGGTGGAGGACATGATCCTGAAGGTGGGTGCCTGCTGGTGGTAGGGGGCTGTGAGCTGCTGCTGTGGCTGTGGCACTGAGAGGCCAGCCAGGCAGGACGGTCAGATCCCAGGTGGTTGTGAGTAAGGGACAAGGGCAGAAAACAACAAAGATAACCAGCTATAAAATTTCTCATCTTATTCCGGCTTTTAAGCCCCACCCTTCTTCTGGTTTCTAAATGAACTAAATCATGTTGCCTTTGAATGTTGAAGCATCTTCAGGAGTTGTACTGATGTCACCCCAAAGGCATTTTTTTTGTGCTTTTTCAACTTTTTTTTTTTTTTTTTTTTTGTGAGGGCTGGGTTTGAACCCACCACATCTGGCATATGGGGCCAGTGCTCCACTCCTTTGAGCCACAGGCACCACCCTCAAGTGCTTTTAATTTAAGAGGTAGAAATCTGAGATGAGAGTCAGTACTCTCATTGCTAAATTTAGAGCAGTGGTTCTCAACCTGTGGGTTGCAACCTCTTTGGGGGTCAAATGACCCTTTCACAGGGGTCGCCTAAATATATTCTGCATATCAGATACTTAAATTACGATTCATAATAGTAGCAAAATTACAGTTATGAAGTAGCAATGAAAATAATTTATGGTTAGGGGTCACCACAACATAAGGAACTGTATTAAAGGGTTGCAGCATTAGGAAAGTTGAGAACCACTGCTTTAGAGGGTGGCAGAGACAGGGCCTTGGGTTTTCTCTACAAGTCACAACAGAGAAACAGCCACAAACTGTCCTATCCCTGGGGAAGAGGAAAACAGCTTCCTCCCCCGACCTAGTCCTACCTCAGCAGTTCCTTTCCTAGTGGACCCCCCCCCCCCACCTCCAGAAATAGGGAAACTTTGGTAGCAACTCTCATCTCTTTTTCCTTAAAAACAGTACCTGATTAGGGCGGCACCTGTGGCTCAAAGGAGTAGGGCACCGGCCCCATATACTAGGGGTGGCGGATTCAAGCCCAGCCCTGGCCAAAAACTGCAAAACTCCCCCAGAAGTACTTGATTAATGAAAGTACCCCTATTTGTAATTTCTCAGATTCACAGCCTCTATCATTCACAGTCTATTATAGCTTTTCCTTAAGGAATTTTTAATCTTTGTTTGCAATTGTTTAACAAATTTGGGGTAAGAGGAGGGCTAGTTGCAGCCCTGCTTGCCAGCAAGCAGTGGGCCATTTTTTTAAAATAACAGCATCTTCCATTGTAGGCTACGGAACAGCTGGTGAATGATATCCTGAGACAGGCTTTGGCAGTCGGATACCAGGCAGCATCTCATAACAGGTACTGTTAACTCTGCAGCCCACAGTGTTTGAGGCTAATAGTTGAATTGCCCATGAAGATGTTTTATACTTATATCAGTCCAGTAGGAAATTGAATACTTGGGACATTCTTAGAACCAGGCAGACTTCAAAGGTCTGCTCTGTTATTTTAAGAAAACCTCATGGCTGTGAAAGGTCAGCTTGGCACAGAGGTCTCTGTGCTCCCTGTCTTTACAGCCACCTAGGACTCTGTTTTGTTACAGGGGATGACAACAGTGTCCATTGTGTGTCAGACATCAGGGCCAAGCATTACATATATTACATAGTTTATTTTTCATTGCAGAACTATTCTGCTTTTAGAAATTAGGAGACTGGGTTCAGCGCCTGTGGCTCAATCAGCTAGGGCACCAGCCACGTACACCTAAGGTGGCGAGTTCGAATCCCCAGCCCGGGCCCGCCAAACAACAGTGATGGCTGCAACCAAAAAATGGCCGGGCGTTGTGGCGGGCGCCTGTGGTCCCAGCTACTTGGGAGGCGGAGGCAGGAGACTCGCTTGAGCCCAGGAGTTGGAGGTTGCTGTGAGCTGTTATGCCATGGCACTCTACCCAGGGGGATAGCTTGAGGCTCCGTCTCAAAAAAAAAAAAAAAAAAAAAGAAAAAATGCTCACCATTCTTAATCATCAGAGAAATGCAAATCAAAACTACTTTGAGATATCATCTAACTCCAGTGAGATTAGCCTATATCACAAAATCCCAAAACCAGAGATGCTGGCGTGGATGTGGAGAAAAGGGAACACTTCTACACTGCTGGTGGGAATGTAAACTAACACGTTCCTTTTGGAAAGACATCTGGAGAACACTTAGAGAACTAAAAATAGACCTGCCATTTGACCCTGCAATTCCTT
>CAUYQV010128573.1:0-12401 GCA_963574575.1 Galagoides demidoff | reverse complement strand
CCCAGCTACTTGGGAGGTGGAGGCAGGAGACTCGCTTGAGCCCAGGAGTTGGAGGTTGCTATGAGCTGTGATGCCATGGCACTCTACCCAGGGGGATAGCTTGAGGCTCTGTCTCAAAAAAAAAAAAAAAAAAAAAAAGAGAGAGAGAATAAATCTAGGCTGAAAGGTTAAAAAGGCAGATATTTTATCACTTTCTTTTACTTAAAATTTTGTTATAACTTTCTGATTTGCTCTAGTTAAAATCTGTACCTGGGTACAGTGGCTCATGTCTGTAATCCTAGCACTTGGGTGATAACAGTTTCGGCCAAGAGTCAAAGACCAGCACGGGCAATGAATGGCAGGGAGACCTGTCTCCACACAAAATGACTCGCTAGGTGTGGAAGCGGGTGCCTGTAGTCCCAGCTACTCTGGAGGCTGAGGTAGGAGGATCACTTTAACCCAGGAGCTTGAGGTTGCTGTGAGCCACAATCATCCCAGTGCACTCTAGGTCTGTCAAGAGATCCTGTCTCCCAAATAAAGGAGGGGTAGGTGAAATTTGAATCATCTGGCCTTGGAACAAAACAAAGTTAATTTTCCTTATTTGCAAATAGTTGTCTGTTATCTGCATTGGCTGTTCTCTCAGGTCTAGCATCTTACTGTTCTAAGATTTATCTTCAAAAACCATTTCTAGTTTATGAAAACATGTCTAATATTTATTGTGACCAAATTTTTTTTTTTTAAGAGACAGAGTCTTACTCTATTGCCCTCCGTAGAGTGCTGTGGTATCACATAGCTCACAGCATCCTCCAGCTCCTGGGCCTAGGCGATTCTCCTGCCTCAGCCCCCCAAGCAGCTAGGATATAGGCACCAGCCACAACGCCCAGATATTTTTTTTGTTACAGTTTGACCGGGGCCAGGTTTGAACCCACCACCCTCGGTATATGGGGCCGGCGCCCTATTCACTGAACCACAGACACCACCCTATTGTGACCATATTTAATCCTTAAATAATATTCTAAGTAGGCATAATGTGTTATTAGTCACCTCTTTTAAAAAGTTAAGAAAATAAGCTCAGAGAGAACAAGTGATTTGCCCCAAATTACTAAATAAGTGATATATAATTCTCAAAGAGGCTCTGAGATCACCCAGCTCCTGTGATTTCCTTCTACTCCCATTTTCCTAATCAGGATGGCAGACTGACTCTAGCTGCTGACAACTTGAGGAACCTTTATGAAAATACATTTTTGGCACTATAATCCTTTACATACTTGGAGAATCCACTTTCCTAAAATAAAACAATGCCTTGTTTCGAATAATTTTATAATACATATAAAAACGAAAATTTCTTCTAAAACGATGCCAACATCTACAAGTATTCAGCCTTACTTACCTCATTATTGTAAGAACAGAGGAAACTTTGGCCTTCTGAGCTATCTGGATGATACTCTCCTGTAAAAATTTCTTTCTGTTCATTCTGCACAGAGAGTTCCAGGCCCTTGGGAGAGGCTGGTTTAATAAGAGGAAGCAAGCAGCAAGGGTCAGGGAAGGACACTTCGGGAGCAGGACCCCGGGAGGCTTCGTTAGTCTCCGACAGAGGGTCTGCAAAACCTCTTTCCACGCTGGGGACATCCTCCACTTCACTGAGCTCACTGGATTCTAACATGCTATTTATAGACACATACTTTGCAGGGTTGCTGTGCTCCACCACTTTCCGGGATGACCGTATGACTTTGTTCTGACTGCTGTAGAACAGAGCTACCCACATATGAAGTAAAAGCTTCACTTCTTCCACACTGTCAGGCAAACTGGTGTTCCAAGGACTGAGATTTGGCAGAAAGAACACACAAAAATCATTGAAAATAGTTATTTATCTACCATAAGCAAATGCCTCCATTACTAACGTTAGGTTTTGTGTTCATTTTTATTAAAAAAAAAAAAAACCAGAACAACAAAAACGGCTTGGTGCCTGTGGCTCAAGTGGCTAAGGCGCCAGCCACGTACACCCAAGGTGGCGGGTTCAAATCTAACCCAGCCCCGCCAAACAACAATGACAGCTGCAACCAAAAAATAGCCAGGTGTTGTGGTGGGCGCCTGTGGTCCCAGCTACTTGGGAAGCTGAGGCAAGGAGACTCACTTGAGCCCAGAAGTTGGAGGTTGCTGTGAGCTGAGATGCCATGGCACTCTACCCAGGGGGACAGCTTGAGGCTCTGTCTCAAAAAAAAAAAAAATACAAAAAACAAAAAACACAGATCTGAAAAACAGTGAATCTGAGTTAATGCAAAGTTGATCTAATACATAACTGCAAGTCTAACCTACTCATCTCATAGGAAGGAACGAGAATTAGAACACTTAAATGACATTTTTTTTTTGGAGACAGAGCCTCAAGTTGTTGCCCTGGGTAGAGTGCCGTGGCATCACATCTCACAGCAACCTCCAGCTCCTGGGCTTAAGCGAGTCTCCTGCCTCTGCCTCCCAAGTAGCTGGGACCACAGGCGTCCACCACAACGTTCGGCTACTTTTTGGTTGCAGCCGTCATTGTTTGGCGGGCTGGTCTGGATTTGAACCTGCCAGGGCAGGCGTATGTGGCTGGTGCCTTAGCTACTTGAGCCATAGGCATAGAGCCTTAAGTGACTTTTTTCAATCACAAAACCTGCATGGTAGAACCATGACCTCTCCTGACTCCCAGTCTCCCATCTGTCTTTTCTACCACATAAACTCTCCCTGGACAAAGCCTAATATATGAACAATGCTTTAAGCGACTACCAAATCTTCATTTCCTTGTTTTTGATAAGTTGGACTCATTCATTTCTTTTCCATTTTTGTGTCTCTTTTCCAATAGCTGAGAAAGTCTGAAGATTAAAAACATCTCTGGGTAACTCAACAGAACCATACTATTTTTAGATTAAAGTTCTAGAAAATATCCTGCAACTGTAGGGGAGATAAAAAATGTTTCTAACCATTTGACAGGAAAATACGTAGTAGACAGATGGAGTGGGCTACATTGGGAGGCCACAGAACTAGGTGACAGTTAAACAGGATTCGTGTTAATGACATGGCCCTTCCGAGCACATGGAATCCGAGTGTGTAAACTTGCACCAGGAGAGACATCTGAGAGCTGGGTCACGTGTGAGAGTCCACCAACGGGAAGCTGCTAATAGTGACAGGTACCGTTTATTACCATTCAAGACCTCAATACACCTACCCACCTCAGGAGGGAGCTATTACTAAACCCACACTTTCAAACGCTGGCCACAGACTGCCATCCTCTGTTGACATCACCTGAAAATTTGTTAAGAATTTCATCCCAAACCACCTGTATCAGATTCTGAGGTTCAGTGACATCCCAGATGAGCCGCGCACACACTGTAGACAGATGCACTGTCTGGAAGGGCATAACTTGCCCAAGGTCTCCAGAGGAAATAAAATGGCCACCTAGAATCAGAGTCCACACCATCAACTGCTGTTCTTACCTCAGTCACTTCTGAAGGAAGATCCACAGAACAAGCAGCTGCTCACGCCTATCATCTGACCAATTCACCAAACTGGGAGTAATTTTTAAAATGGTTCTTCTACAGTTCAGTCTTATTATTATTTCTAAATGAATTTCATACTATTTTACTTTATCTAGATCTCTCCTAAAAATTATAATTAAAAGGCCACAAGGGCTTATGAAGGAGCATTATAAAACAGAAAGCCTTTTTTTTGAGACTGAGTCTCATTTTGTCACCCTCGGTAGTGTGCTATGTTGTCATAGCTCACAACAACCTCAAACTCTTGGGTGCAAGCAATTATCTTGTCTCAGCCTCCCAAGTAGCTGGGACTATAGGTGCTCGCTACAACGCCCAGCTATTTATTTATTTGTAGAGACAAAGTCTCACTCTATTACCCTTGTGATAGAGTGCCGTGGCGTCACACAGCTCACAGCAACCGCCAACTCCTGGGCCTAGGCAATTCTCTTGCCTCAGCCTCCCCGCCCAGCTATTAATTAAGAGACGGAGTCTTGCACTTGTTCAGGCTGGTCTCAAATCTGTGAGCTCAGGCAACCCACCTGCCTCAGCGTCCCAGAGTACTGAGATTGCAGGTGTGAGCCAGTGCACCCAGCCTCACAAAGCCTGAGGCTAAAGTTATCTTTAAAAAGTTTTCTATGGGATCACACAGTGGCAAAACCAGTTTGTTACTCTTAACCATCTTTAGTAAACATGTTTGGCTTGGTATTACTACCCAGCTACAGGTCTTCAACACACCTCCTTCTCCTTCCCTGAGATTGACAAGTTTCCCTATCTCACTACATCAATCCCCAAAGTTCCTCCATCCACTTCCACACGTTTCCCTCATACTTACCCATGTAATGCTCTTTGCACAGTTTTCTCTAGGGGGTTGTTGGTGTATTTGCTATCTAAACTGAACGCATATTCCGTTTCACATTGGAAAGTGATCTTGTAGGATCCATCACAGCTAAACACTGTGTGAGAGCAAAGAAAGCCTTTCAGGCTGGAGGACAGCGGGCGGCCCCTTTTGTGTACCAGGATGTCTACAGGAGGCTTCTGCAGGGGGGAGGTGGTCTGCTGGTGTCGGAAGGGCAAGACTTTTCCCACTGGGGTTCTACCTTCAGAACCTTTGGTCCTATTCCTGGTAAAGGCAATGCCTGCAACCCCTCTCTGATGTCGATGTTTCCTTGAATGTTGTGCAAGGAACAGAGCATACGAGTGCTCCACACAGATGAAAAAGCTCTGGTTTGCAAGTGAAGGCTCTATTGTGCCCTCAGTGAGTGCTGATTGTGTCTTAGTAAGGGCCTGCCCACAAGGACCCAAGTTCTCTTCATCCTGGCTAACAGTGAAGTCTGGCCCAGAATTATTATCAGGGGATGGTTTAGGTGATACTCCACCTTTTGGATTTTTAACTTCTTTATAATATTCATGGTCAGATGTACCTTGCGAAGAATTTTCTTTAACGAACAAAATGTCATCCTGTGGCAATTCAGAGGCGCAGAGAAGGTTTCTAGGTTCAGATGCTGGTGTAGAAGAGGTAGCAGAGCTTAACGCCAGGTCCGCTAACATATTTAGGGCCTGGGAGGCATAGTTGACAATGGCGTTTTCAGGGAGATCTTTGTGGGCCACTGTGGAACTTTGTGGCTGAATTGTGTTTATGCTAATACCATCTTCTTGACAAGCTGACGAAATTTCTGATTGAGGCTGTAAAGCAGTTTCTCCTTTGGCTATAGTATAAAAGAAGAAAGAAAAAAGACATATATAATGTTTGCTTTTCAAAGAATTCAATCTCTACCATACTACCATGCCTCAGTGAAAATTAATGATAAAAAACTTTACTATCAGACCAACGTCTTTCCCAACCTCAGATCTATTCTAATGACTAACCGGAGGAGGGGCAGGTCTAAGGACATAAGACAGATAAGAAGAAATCACCCTTTAAAAATGGACACACTGAACTCAACAGAAGACATACACTCAGCTCAAGAAATGTACAGATAGAAAGAACAAGAAAAAATGAGAGTCCTGCCCTTGGGGAGCTTACAATCTGGGGAGGATGTAGCATGTAGAAGCTTCCAGCACGTATTAGAATCTGCTAACATGCTTTCTCAGAAACCATTTCCCCTAACAAGTGACTAGAGGAACCACTTAAGTTGAAACAATTTTAACTATATTTATCTTTAATTGTTAGATTTAACATGAATAAAAAATTAGAAAAGTCGCAATATTCAGAACCAGCCATTTCATCACCTTTCAAAACTTTACATTCATTACTGAAACCATCACTCTCTTACTCTTCTCCCAAACAGCAAAACTACTGATAACTTTCCTTTCATTCAATAATCAAACTTCTCCACTTTTCCTTCATCAGAAAGTTTACATTTGCTAGTGCTTTGCTTAGGCCTTTTCAGGACATTTATTAATCTTTCCTAAATGCTGTCCTTTTGAAGGATAAAATAAACAACTATACTCAGGCAGTAATCACTGCTGCAGCTAGGTGGATGAACACAAAAGCCAATGACTAAAACATTTAACAAGAAGAAAATGCTGTTCTATGATGTCAACAATTAAAATGAGAAGGTGGCTTTGCTGCCACCTTCATTTAGGCATCCTGATAACTCTGACTTCAATTATTAAAAAGCAAACCATGTATCCCAAATGTGTATACCCTCATAGTATCTGGGAAAAAAAATAATAAAACAGTAAAACCCAAGGGGGGCTAGGTGGAAGAAAGGGACCCAATGCAGAGAACTGTGTGACATTTATTTTATGACCTGGTATGTTTGACACTGGTTTCATCCTTCCTACACTAATATTATGGGCCTCTACATACGTAACCTATGTCTTACACAGAATATCACAAGTAAAACCTAATATAAAGAATATTGAAGTCCAGAAAAATGGCACAGTTTAACAGACATGTATACTCTCATGTAAATCACTTACTGACTTGTTATGAGTGCTCAATCAAAAATATGAACCCAACCATAAATCTGCTTAAGACATACAGAGAAGAAAAGACAATGCCAAAGAACTGTATTAAAAAAATGAAAAGTTCAATGAACAAAAAACTATCAAAAACTGTATCAAAACTTTAAAAAGAACAGAAAATCATTAGGGTCAGTGACTAAATGACTGTTTGACTTTAATATTTTGAAAATGTTTAATTTGGGGGAATCGCTTTTCTTTTCCTAAGTGCAAACCTCCTCCCACTAGTTGATTTGTCACTGACTATCTGAGAGCCAATTCCATACAAAGAATTCAAGTGACAGTGTTGAGTACATGACATTATGTGCTTGTTCTGATAATGTTTACAGATGAATTAGAAAACATTAGAAATTTAGGGCGGTGCCTGTGCCTCAAGGAGTAGGGCGCCGGCCCCATATACTGGTGGTGGCAGGTTCAAGACCGTCCCAGCCAAAACTGCAAAAAAATAAAAAATAAAATAAAAAAAAATATGTACACCACGGAATATTATGCAGCCTTAAAGAAGGATAGAGAATTTACCTTTTTCATGTTTACATGGGTGGAACTGGAACATATTCTTCTTAGCAAAGTATCTCAAGAATGGAAGAAAAAGTATCCAATGTACTCAGTCCGACTATGAAACTAATTTATAGCTTTCATATGAAAGCTATAACCCAATTATAGACCAAGAATATGGGGAAAGGGGAATGGGAGGAGAAGGGAGGGGAGAGGATGGGTGGAGAGAGGGTAACTGGGGAGACCACACTTACGGTGCATCTTACAAGGATACATGTGAAACTTACTAAATGTAGAATATAAATGTCTTAACACAATAACTAAGAAAATGCCATGAAGGCTATGTTAACCAGTTTGATGAAAATATTTCAAATTGTATATAAAATCAGCACATTGTACCCCGTGACTACATTAATGTACACAGTGATGATTCTATTTAAAAAAAAAGGGGGGGGGCAGTGCCTATGGCTCAAAGGAGTAGGTCACCAGCCCCATATGCCAGAGGTGGTGGGTTCAAACCGAGCCCTGGCCAAAAACTGCAACAACAACAAAAGAAAAAAGCAAAAATTTAATTCTGTAACATTCCCAAACCCAAAAGAGAGAGATTAGTGAGGGTCAGACAGTGAGACAATACCCCTAGGTGGGCTGGAACTTAGCTACTGGAACCTGGCCGGCCGAGGGTGCACATGGGAAGCCTGGCCTGACCAGGAGTGGGCTAAGCCCACACCATGAGGTCCCTCGAGAGATAAGCAAAAGAGTTAAATGGGGTATGGAAGCCAGAACTGCAGCTCTAGAAGTGTTTGACTGACATGATGAGCTTTAAAAAATCTTCAGTCATAGAACAATATTAAAGAAGCTTAAAAAAATTCAAGCTCATCTATCAGTCCACCATCCCAACAAAAATAATAGTTTCTCTGAATTCTCACTATCTGAGACATTAAAAGTCTAGTAGTAACAGATGAGGGAGAAAATAGCATCAGAGAAACCCTACAGAGCACTGATAGCAACTTGTAAGCAGGAGAGAAGGAAGGGTCTCTGTCGGACAAGACACTAACAAGCACACTGTGACAGGACCCAGCCCCAAAGACCAGGGTCGCAGCCTTCACCGTCGGGAGTAAAGAATTACACCACGCACGGCATAGTTAAGGAAAACAGACCCAGAGGGGAGCTGGTGCATGTTCAGATGCACAGAGGTGAAATCTAAGGTGATACCACACTTTTTTAAAACTGCAAGCAACTTTAATTACCAATAAACAAAAAAACAACTGTATTTTGCATAAACTCCACTCCTCAAAGACACACATTTTGAATGTTTTATAATCATAATTTACATAGTCGTATTGCCTATTCCTTAACAAATTATTATAGTTATTATTTTAGTAGTTTTGTCTTTTAATCTTCATACTAAAGATATAAGTAATTCACAGGCCTTATTACATTAACAGTATTCTGAATTTGACTGTATACTTTTTTTTTAAATTAAATCATAGCTGTGTACATTAATGCAGTCAGATACCACACTTCCAGAAGAGGTTATGGCTAGCAATTGAAAATACAGACTGGAACAGTCAGCTGTGTGCTCTGCAACTATAGCTTTTATTATTCACATAAGTTAGAAAAGTGAAACTACTTTTTAAATTAATTGAGTGCCATTTAAAATCAAATTCAAGATTACTGACAGTTAAGAACAATCTATTTGTAATTTTCCTTAGATAAGCTCATAACTTTCCACTTTCTATAACCGATTATGATCCAGAAAGATACTACTACAGATACTACCTGCTTGTGCCCCTAGTCACAAACAGTCATTTATACTTCAGCTCTTTATAAATAATCCAATTCCTTCTCAGGCTTTATGCCAATTAAAAAGTAGGCTCAACTTTGTGAAGGTCTAAACCTTTGCACCATGCTGATTTATTCACAATAGGAAATTGAGTTACTTATTCTTGTTAGTACTTGAACTAAAGAACGTAGAAAAAACTACTGGTAGATTTTAACTGCTTGTATATTATCTCAAGACACTATCTTGCATACTTTATTAGCTCTGTCTTGCGGTGTTTAAGTTTACAGGAAGAATGGTTCTTACCAGGCTGTGGCTGCTTTCTGATTCTGGGATTCTGATTGCCTTTCCCTATATTTACCCTCTGTTTTTGTGGAGATTTCTTCACAGGTGGCTTAGCCCTTGGAACAGTTTTGACTGGAGATTTCTCTTGTTTCTTTGCCCTTTTAGTACTCGTTGCAACAGGAACATCTTGGTTTTTCCTATCCAATTTGGGTTTCTGTACAAACTGTGCAGTCAGCACTTCCGCACCTTATATAGAAAACACAGCATTTTTTTAGGGGTAGAGGCCCAGACACCTAGCAGCAAAGCCTTCCCCTTTCTTTTGTTTTATGGGGTAAAGAGGATAAGTTTAGTAATGGGGAATAAAGTTTCAAATAATTTCATTAACAGACTTTAACAATCCAAGTCTTTAAAGTTCTCACGGCTCGGCACCTGTGGCTCAATCGGCTAAGGTGCCAGCCACGTACACCTAAGGTGGTGGGTTCGAATCCCCAGCCCGGGCCCGCCAAACAACAATGATGGCTGCAACCAAAAAACGGCCGGGTGTTGTGGCCCCAGCTACTTGGGAGGCAGAGGCAGGAGACTCGATTGAGCCCAGGAGTTGGAGGTTGCTATGAGCTGTGATGCCATGGCACTCTACCCAGGGGGACAGCTTGAGGCTCCGTCTCAAAAAAAGAAAATGTGTATATATATGCTATTTTATTGCATTGTGTATGTGTGCATACATATATACAAATATAAAACAAAATTAAGCAGTCAAAATTATGTCCATGACAAACACTTCACAACAGTCACCCTCTCCCTCACCTGTTACACCACACTTTGGACTCAATCTCCCTCAGTGCCCAATAATGCTAAATATCTGCAGAAGCCAAGACTGTGGTAACTTCTGTAAATTCACATATCTTCTGCTTAGTGGCCTAAGATCTTGTGGTCATTACCAAGAGCTAAATCAGTGAGCGCCACAGAACCAGGTCCTAATGCTGTCTCTCTGGTTTTACCTTTCTATGACTAACACCTCATGCTCACTGCGGTCAACTATAGGACTAGAATCTATGCTTCTGCCTGTCTGGCTTATGTGATTTTATACCTCTCTGGATTTTGTCATCTTTTTTAAACTTTCTCTGTTCATTAACTAACATGCAAATTTTAATCAACTGCATTATGATTTTATCAAAAAATTTTCTACCATGTTTCTCATATTTAATGCCATTTCATTAAAAAGTACAATATGCTTCCCAGCTAGAGAAGCTTCTCCTTAATATCTCTAACACTTAATGAGCAACAATAAATACCTAATGCTTGCATTACTGTCATCTCTTATTGGCCACATATTATGATGTGTCCAAAGAAAAAAATTACAAGAAAATAGCATAATTTCTAAGCCTCTATGTAATGTTAACATTCCACTACATCTTGACTTATTAGGTACTCTTTCAATGTGTATATAGGTTTCTGATTCCTGTGACAATTCACATCAATATCACCTACCACCAGAAGGTAAGTATCAAATGTTTCCCTTCTTCTGTAGGAAGCAAATACAGGGCTCACTTTGGCAGCACATACACTAAAAATTGGGATAATATAGAGAAAATTAACATGACCCTTGCACAAAGATGACAGGCAAGTCTGAAGCATTCCATATTCTCTTAGGCACTCTAATCACACAAACATACAAAATGGTTAGCTCTGTGAGAAGACAAATATGTTCATTTGCTTGACTGTAGTATACTTCACTTAGTGTATATAAAAACACTGAGTTGTATACCTTATATATAAGCAATAAAGAAAAAAACACATACGAACTTTATAAGTACTTTATTATAGCATTTGTAATAATTATAAACATCAATATCACTGTGAATTAGAAAAGGAGAAATGTTATCATATTGCACAAAAGGAAACACTGAATCATGAGATACTTAAATTAACTTTTCCAAAATAGTGATTCATTAAAAACATCAAAACCACAAACTCAGGTTTTCCAAAGCTTAAACTGTGGGTTCTTCCCCTATTACTACTTACACAATAGTAGACAGAAACCTAGCTACCTACTAAGTTTCTCAGTGCATGCCCTGCAAAGAATGATCACTAAGCATCTAAGTTTAGAAAAAGCAGAGCTAAACAAAGTTTAGTATATTAAAGGCTCTCAGGACTCCTGCATCAATGTACATTTTGGATTTTCAAAAGCACAGACCCAAAATGTAGAAGTTTCTAAATTATTTAACTGCCAAAACGTCAGAAAACACCAATTCTTTTAACTGAACATTGCAATGCACAATTTAGGAAATGTTATGACATGTGTATAAAACAAATTACACTTGTTAACTGGCTGGTAATTCCCTCCTTTATTATTCAAAGCCACTTTCTACGGATAAAATGTCTATTTTAATTCTCTAGGTTTTGATTAAATATTATCAGCAAATACTGAAAATAAAGCATCACTTACTTTCAAATATACTAAAGTCAGCCGGTCACAGTGGTTCACAGCAGTAATCCTAGCACTTTGGGGAAGTTGAGGGAGGAGGATCACCTGAGCCCAGGAGTTCAAGAACAGCCTGAGCAACAGAGACATCATCTCTACAAAAAATTTGAAAATTAGGGCCAGGTGCATGCCTGTAATCCTAGCACTCTGGGAGGCTGAAGCAAGTGGACTGCCTGAGTTCAGAAGTTTGAGACCAGACTGAGTAAGAGCAAGACTCTGTCTCTACTGAAAAGAGACAAATTATCTGGGCATCTTGGTCCACATCTGTAATCCCAGTTACTTGGGAGCCTGAGGCAGGACAATCACCTGAATCCAGGAGTTTGAGGTTGCTATGAGCTATGACTCCACTGCACCCTATCTTGGGGCAACAAAGTGAGACTCTGTCTCAAAATAAAAAATTGAATATTAGGTAGGCAAGGCAAGCCTACAGTCCCAGCTACTTAGAAAGCTGAAGTGGGAGAACTGCTTGAGCCCCAGAGTTTGAGGCTGCAGCACTGCATTGTAACTCAAGCAATAGAGCAAGACCCTGTCTCAAACATACAACCAAGAAAGCCAAGCCAAATGATATTTGAAAAGCCGCAAAATATCTACTATCAGGAGTAAAAAACATCAAATTGCACGTTTTGCTATTTTTAAAAAACTGCTTTCCTTAATTTGCTATACCTTTTCCCCCATTCTTAAAGGATTTAGCCTCTAACAAACCATTATCTTTTTAAGCCCTTTAAAACTTATAACTTGGCTCGGCGCCTATGGCTCAATCGGCTAAGGCGCCAGCCACGTACACCTAAGGTGGCGGGTTCGAATCCCCAGCCCGGGCCCGCCAAACAACAATGATGGCTGCAACCAAAAAATGGCCGGGCGTTGTGGCGGGAGCCTGTGGTCCCAGCTACTTGGGAGGCGGAGG
>CAUYQV010128572.1:0-21273 GCA_963574575.1 Galagoides demidoff | reverse complement strand
AGCCCTCATCTTCAATTACGGATTTAATTTGCCAAGAAGAGGAGTAGGAAATGTTGTAACCCAGCCCTCTTTCCCCTGCCCACTCCTGTTCCCAGCCTTCACCTGTTTTCCCCACCACCCCCCGCACCAGTTTGGGGGGGGGGCGCCCGCCGGGCGGCGGGCGCAGGGGGGCGGCGGGCCGCGGGGGCGGCCGGGGGGGGCGGGGGGGGGGGGGGGCAACAGGTCAAGGCTGGGGAATAGGAGTGGGCAGGGGAAAGAGGGCTGGGTTACAACACAGAGAACTGTGTCTGGCCAACAGCCAGCAAGGAACTGAGGCTCTCAGTCGTCAGCCCATGAGCAACTGAATTCTGTTAACAACAACCATGTAAGTAACATGGAAGTGAGACTTGAGATGACCACAGCCTTATGGGATACTTAGAGCCAGAGAACCCAGCTAAGCCATGCTCAGATGAAGTACAGTGAGGTTTTAGCCACTAACTTTTTCCTTTGTAAAATAGGTATTACAATCATTGACCCCCTAATGGATGGGTTAAGGCTGTCTGTACACTAATGTTAATAATAATGTCACAGTCCCTCATGGTGAGCTGCTCCAGCCTCCTTTGTTTTGTGTATAGTTCTGTTAAATGTACACACAACTTCTTACAAGCTCATCTTCCTGTTTTTCATCTTGAAAACTAAAGTCTTTCCCTTCCCCTTTCCTTCTTAGGACATGGCAATGTAGTTGACTCTCTGTTCTAGCCACTCTCACCTCCCTTGTGAAGTGGCAACTCTTGTTCCCTTATCAGATACTAGTAGGTTAACGGCACTTGGATGACTAGAAATCAGATTTCCTCAAACCAAAATCAGATGCACAAGCCAAAGAGATATTTTTCTGATATTTTTTCTTAATATGACTTGTTATCTTCCCATGTGGCAATCTGTTTATAAACTTGTTTTACCTGCTTTCTATCCCTTCATCAAAATTATTAAGATAAATCGTATCCAGGATTGGGCACTTCACAGATCCCAACATCATGAAATAGAATCCACCTTCTAAGCTGACTTGGCCCCATTCATCAGCATGCTTTCTATTCGACTATTCAAGTAAATTAAATATTACTCTATCAATTTTCCCCTTTCCATGTGCTATGATTTTTGTTTGTTTGTTTCTCCACAAGGATTTTTTTAAGTACCTGGTAAATGCCAGACCCCATTAGGTCTACATTTTTCCAGATGTGAAACTGTCTTAAAGAGAAGTGGGGTTTTGTCACTCATCCTTTTCCTAGACTGGTGCTCACAAGAGAATAAGGCCATATTCATCAGTCAAGACATGGAACCTTATGGCAGAAAGATAAGATTGAGTGACACATTCACTCAATACTAACATGAAACCAATATATAAACAACTACACACCCAGAAGTATAATCTAGCAAGAGGGAAAGGAGAAGAGAGAAAGGGGAGAGGGGAAGAGGCAGGGCTTTTGGGGAGATCTCACCTAATTGTGCACACTGTAAGGGCGTTCAGCACACCCCCTGGGTGAAGGGCCCAACTAGAACTTGAACTTTATCTTTGAATTGAAAACAATGTAACCTAAACATTCGTAACCTCATATTAATCTGAAACTAAAAAAAAGATAGACACATTCCAGTCTGTTATTTCTTGGGCTGTCCTGGAGTTGGAGCTGAAATTTGACTCCAAGACTTATCCAAATGAGTGTCACAGCAGCCAAGGAAATTGAAGTTGGTGATGGTTGATAATCTTGATTCTTTTTCCTCAATTGCAATCTTTCTAGGAGATTCAGACAACCTAGGCTATGAATTGGAGAAAGAGTTCAGTAACAAGGCGATTGCCTTTGTTTCTAGGAGGAAAAGCCTGCCTAAGCCAACAATATGAAGAGGCTGTACAAAATAATGAGTAAAAGCATCCCTGGCTCCAACATCCTGACACCCATAGGTGATGCAAGCCCTGAAGACCTGGTCTTCCAAGAAGAAATTGTGGACCGGAGAATGTGCATGAGAAGAACAGGGGTTGGCTCATCAACATCTCCCTCTGCCAATGGTGAAGGTTAGAAGGGGAAAGGCAGGCAAGAGAGGGCATCGTGTCAGAGCTGCCTAGTCTATCGGTTCCCCAGGGCTGCAGTAGCAAGTGGATGGCTTGAAACAACAAAGATGTATTGACTCACAGCTCTCCAGGCTAGAGGTCCGCAGTCAGGTGTCAGCAGGGCCGTGGTCCCTCTGACTCGCAGGAGACTCTTTCTTTGCCTCCTCCTGGCATTGAGTGTAGCTTTCAATCTCTGGCATGTCTTGTCTTGCCACAGCATCATGCTCATCTCCGCCTCCATTGCCACGCGGCACCTCATCTCATGTATGTCTCTTCACACGGCATTCTCTTTCTGTGTGTCTCTCCTAGCCTCTGCAGAACAACTTTGTCTTACCTAATTCCAATGATAATGACTCTGCTTCCCAGGAAGTTGTATTCTGCGGTTAGGACTTCAACCTGTCTTTTCTGAGGATACGTATTCAGCCTGTGACATCTACCAAGCCACCATATCGACCTTACCACACAAGTTCATAATACAAGCATGCCTATTCCTTGGTCATTTTACTGCCCCCAGACATAGTTCTTTGATTCTTTGATAGATCCATCATAGCCTTAAAAAGGCAAAACAAAGCACGTGCCTCATTCCACTTGGGATTTAGCTTCCCTGCAATGACTCCTGAATGTATACACCACCCTCTTCTGCTCCTCTTCCTCTCTTTTGTACATGGCCACTCAAGAGCTCCTCTCAGCCTGTCCCTAGAAACACTCTGAGTCCTCCCAGGACAGCTTTGTCCTTATTAAACCACTTGTGTTATACAATCAGCTTTGCATTTTCGAGACCTTGGTCTTGACAAGTTTTTTTCCTGTGAGTATAACAAAGCTTGTAATCCTGTCTATTTCATCTCTAAACTTTGACTCAATGAATTCTGATGAGTGTCTATTTTGCTCCTCAATGCTCTTGACTTTCTATCATCTTTTGAGAATTTTATTGCTGTTGTAACATGTTCTATTATTCTACTCCAACATGGAGAGAAAGCAAACAGTACCCTTTGATCTTCCTTCTTTTAATTCACCCTATTCCAGCAGTCTTCAGTACAACAGAAATTTTTCAGCTTGGAGGAATTTCTTTCAGTTATGATTGTGTAATCAGAAATGGTGTTTTTCACTTTATAACATTATTCTTTCTTGTAAATAAACCAGAGAGGAGACAAGATTTCCAGGAGAATCTACAGTCTCTCCTTAGGGAATCCAGGATAGTAGGATAGACCTTGGGAGTCAAAAAGACATTGGTAATGAAAACTCAGATCACTGGGATAAACTCAAAAAAACGAAAGGAGGAGAGGTTGCCACCAACCTCTGAGAAGTCCACCCTGGGTAGACAGGGAGCTAGAAAGGACTAGAAGGCACAGGTGCCTCGGCTGCAGATGTAGACTGCTTTTGCAAATAGCCTCTGAGGGGTGTCCTGGATGCAGCCACTCTGCCTGAAGCCAAGGAAACTTGTCTATCTGGGTCTGGCTCTCAATTTCCAGGAGAGTGTGACTATGAAGATCTGGGGGGCAGTGCCTTTGAAATCTAATAAAAATCTGTAAAATGTGATTAAGAGAAACTCTTCCCATCTTGGCAAGGTCAGAGATGGCAAAAGTCACCAGGACAACAGGAAGAACCACAGGCATGAGCAAAGCAGCTGCCGTCTTCTGTCCTTCTCTACCTTTGCTGACCTCAGGACAGCTGGGACCACCCCTCCTCATGCCACCAATGGGCTTCGTAATCACATTCTGAGCTTATATTCACACTAACTTGCCACCAGGATAAGCTTCTTTAAAATCATGGTTCACTGACTAATTGTTTGAATATAAAATTTTTTAATATTAAACCCCTACCTTACAACTTAGGTGGGTGGAAAAAAGCTATACGGAGAAACTAGAGATAAAATACTTTAAGAATTTCCGAGTGGGCCAAGGTTTAGGCATAATATAAAAAACAGAAGCCTAGCACAGTGGCACACCTGTAATTCCAGCTCTTTGATAGGCCCAGAGGGGAGGATCGCCTGAGGCCAGGAGTTTAAAACTGATCTGGACAACACAGTGAAACCCAATGTCTACAAAAAGTGTTTTTAATTAGCTAGGTGTGGTGGCATATGCCTATAGTCCCAGCTACTCAGGAGGCTGAAGCAGGAGGATTGCTTGAGCCCAGCAGTTTGAAGGCTCAAGCAATGAGCAGGGCTGCAGTGAGATATGATTGCACCACTGAACCCAGCCTGGGCAGCAGAACAAGACTCCATCTCTTTAAAAGGAAGGAGCAGAAAAGCTATATATACATAGATATATGTATATATACATATGCACATACATAGATACACATCTACACATAATGCATAATTAAGCAAACAAGATTGAAATGTTACACATGTAGTTCACTTCAATCTTTAGTGAAGTTCTTTTTTCACGGTTTATCCCCTTCCCCCCATCCCATCTACCCCAGGTACAGCCCACTACGTACCTTTCCACGCTTGTCTTCATACACATATAACCATGTACAAACACACACACATAGAGAGAAGTTTGGTGCTTGTTTTATTAGGCACACTTCTCTGCGGTGCACTCCTCTCACCAACAATAGGTCTTGAAAATCCCCTAAGTCCTCCAGTATGAATCCAACGCCTTGTTGTTAACAGTTGACTGAGAAAGGACGAAGCACTTTTTGTTCCCCTATAATAAACGTTTACTCACTGGCAGGTTTTACGTTTAGAAACATCGTTTAAATGACATGTGATGATATACTTTTCTCTTGAGTTTCCCTATACGTGACCTTCTCCCGGTAAGAGAAGGTTAGGTTCAGAGTGTTGAATCCGACGGCCCGAAAGCCCCTCCCGGCTGCTGGAGGAGCCGGGCTGGGAGGGCAGGCGGGGACACAGAAAGGAGAAAGGCCGGAGGCCACAGAACAGGCTTCAAGGATACACTCTGCCACGCCCTAGCCTTAGCACCTTATTCAAACTGTTTTACAAGAGAAGTGGCAGAGGCCAAGAGTCCTTGAACGAAGCTGGAACCCGCCATCGAAAACTGAACCCGGGACCCGGAACCTGCGGTCCGGCCAGCTTTGTTCCTTTCTACAACACTGCCACCGTGTGGCTGGAGTGGGGCAATGCAGCCGGCGAACCCCAGGGCTAGATTGCAAGAGCTGGGAAGCTATCAAATAAAACCTAGTCTCGCTTTCTTCAGCTCCAATCCCATGTCAACATAAATACCATTTCCATCCAGCCGAGAGTGCCTTCGCGCTGTCTTCCAGTCGGCCCTCCCCTAGTGATCATTGCTCTTTTGAATTCCATTTGCACGTTCTGGGGCACGTTATAGACGCAATCCTACTGTGCACTCTTTCCTGTCTAGCTCACAGAGTCTGTTGCTGCCGTGCAGTCGATTTTCCTTATTGGTGGTAGGAGTGTTCTGGGAAACCGCCACGAACGCTGAATTAGCGAATACCGAGCCACTGCTCCGAGGGAAATTTAAAGGTTAGGTTCCTGAAAGCCAAACAAAACACATCAACTTAAAATACTATCGAACGATCAATACGTGTAGACAAATGAAACAGAAACAAATAGCTTTTTTTTTTTTTGCGTGTATCTGCTTAGAGGCACCTTATTTAATACATATTAGTGATTCATTAATGCTGAACACCAACAGCACTATCATTAACTTGAACCTGAATGAAACTTACCTAACACGCTATTTTAAGGTGCCCAGACCTCCCGCTTTTGGCAGGACAGTCCCGATTTTTAACAATTTGTCCTCGTCCTGCGGCATTTTTAAAAAGTCCAGATTTTTGGAAAGAATGTACGACAAGCTAGGGAATGGCGAGGCAATGGGAAGGGAATATACGGTTTTCTGGGCTGCTGAAAAGATTAATGTAACTTCATTTGGAAATGAAAAGGCTAATGTAAACTCCCTACCCCTTCCTGGGCAAGGTCACCCAGGGGCGCCCTACTCCTTTGAGCCACAGGCACTGCCCTATACATAATTTTTTTAATGTATTATATTTGTAAATTGTACATATGTTGAAATTAAAACTATATATATTACAATACTATTTTTGCATTCTATGAAAATTTTTGTTGCTCCATTATAGACCAAATTTTTAATTAAGACACCACCACCACCACCCTCCACCCACCCCTCAACCCCACACCCACCCCCCACCCCCACCCCACCCCTGTCAATGGTGTCCTGCTTTACCAATGTTAAAATCTGGTCACCTTACACTATCTTCTCTGAAAGACACCGCATAGCCTTCTTGCATTTGGAAGCACTAGACAGCACTTTATCACTATACTTGAGAAATCAAAGATGATTTTCTAAACAGACATCTAATCGCTCTAGTACTGAAAAACCCTTCTTTCCCTGGCAAATGACACTGGTGCTGTGATGGTTAATTTCGTGTAAACTTGGCTAGGCCACAGTACTCAGATATATGGTCACCTGTCTGGATGTTGCTAGTGTGGGACCAAGAAGTCCATGGCCTGCCACCTAAGCCAGTAAACAGAGATGTAGATGAGAGGTCAACAGTTTCACTTTTATTTACAGAAAAGCCAGCAATTCCTGAGAACTGCAGGGATATTTCCCCAAAGAACAGTTTGGCCCCCTCTTTCCCTGTATTACTTTTTATTCTCACAGTAAAAGTAAACATCAGCAATGTTGTTACTCATCACAGTATACATTAAATCGGTTCCTCCTCTCAGGTTACAAAGTGATACAATATCTTCCTATCTTAAAGTAGTTTTAGCTTCAAAGCATTTTTACTTTGGACTAAATTTGTAGCTGTTAACAATTAGCTGCATGCACAGAGGGCCCTGGGTCCTTGGCTGGTACCATGGACCCCACCTTATCTATGATAGTAGGAGGCTTTAGAAGGGAATGCACAGTCTCCCGACAGCAGCACACAGGCTCATTCTGCCTTGGTAGGGCCTGACCAGCAGCGCCCTGCATGGAATGGCTGTTCAGGTTAACAGTGGCTGGTCATATTGCTGGTTATGAAGCTATTTTTTTTAGATGAAATTAACATTTAAATCAGTAGACTTCGAGTAAAGTGGGTTGTCCTGCAAAATATGGGTGGGGGTCAACCAATCAATTGAAGGCCTAAAGGCAAAGACCAACCCCTCTCAAGGAAGAGAGAGCTGTTTCAGAGACACAAGCTACAACATCAACTCTTCCCTAGATCTCCAGCCTGCCAGCCTACCCTGCTGAGTTTGGACTTCTCAGCCTCATTTTCAAACTAGTTTTCCTGTTTTGTTGATTAACTTATCTATCTTTTTTTCCTATGTTTCCATTACTGTAGCATTATGCTACATCTTAAAATATGGTAATGCATGTCCTCTAACTTTACTCTTTCTCTTCAAGATTGTCTAGTTTATTCTAGAACTGTTGCACTTCCATATAATTTTTTTCTTGATACAAAGTCACTCTGTCATCCTGGGTAGAGTGCTGTAGCATCACAGTTCATAGCAACCTCAAACTCTTGGATTCAAACAATCCTTTTGCCTCAGCCTCCCAAGTAGCTGGGACTACAGGTGACTGTCACAATGCCTGGCTAATATTTTTCAATTTTTAGTAGAGACGAGATCTGACTCTTACCCAGGCTGGTCTCAAACCTCTGAGCTCAAGCAATCCATTTATTTCAGCCTCTCAAAGTGCTAGGACTACAGGCATGAGCCATCAAGCCTGGCTTGTAGAATCATCTTATTTATATTTTTAAAATTCTGCTGAGGTTTTCTTTAAATGTATAAGCCAATTTGGAGAAAATATCATCTTAATCACAATGAGTCTTCCAACTCGTAAATGTGAAATACACCTCCATTTAATTAGGTCTCCTTTAATTTCTCTCAGCAATATTCTGTGGTTTTCAGAATGGAGACCATGAACATCTTTACTCAGATTTAGAATTTACCTTTAAGTGTATTATATTTTTACTGTTATTGTAACTGAGAGTTTTTATTAATTTTCTTTTGTAGTTGCTTGTTGGTATCAATAGTAATATAACTAATTTTTGCATATTGACTTTATTAATTTACAACTTTGCTAAATTCTTGGTTTGGGTTTTGGTTTTAATTTTTGATATGGAATCTTGCTCTGTCACCAAGGCTGAAGTGTAGAGGCACAATCATAGTTCACTTCGACCTTGAACTCCTGGGTACAGGCAATCTTCCTGCCCCAGCATCCTGACTCAGGCAATCAGCTGAGTTGTTTGTCTGATTGTTTATTGTCAGTTTACAATTACCAAGGTATGGAAACAACCTAAATGCCCATGGACTCAGGAATGGATTAACAAGCTGTGGTATAAGTATACCACAGAATATTATTCAGTCATAAAAAGATGGCGACTTTACATCTTTTGTATTAACCTGGATAGAGTTGAATACCTTCTTCTTAGTGAGGTATCACAAGAATGGAAAAGCAAATATCCAATGTATTCAATACTAATATGAAGACAGTAGATGATCTAAGTGACACCCACATAGGAGAAAAGCTCAATTCAGGTCAAGTTGGAAGGAGGAGGAAGGAGGGAGAAGGGAGAGGGGAGCGGGGTTCGGTGTGCTCCCACTTTAATGGGCACAATGTACAGGTATGTGGCACACCTTTTGGGAGTGGGACACAACTACAAGAGGGACTTTACTTAAAAATTCAAATATTGCGACCCGGTTGTTTGTACCCTCACATTAGTTTGAAATAAAAAAAATACGTAACTAAAATACAAACTACAAAAAATTATAAGTGTACATTTTATTTTATATATATTGCAGATTGAAGAGGTTTGTGTCTGTAGTTGATGTCACTATGTGGTACTCTTGGTTACCTCCCCAGCACCTCATGTAGAACAGAAAAAGTCATTCTCACAGATGCTACAAGTCTTGGCAGCTAACAGCTGTCCCAAAAAGAGTCACTTCACTTGAGTTCACAACACTTCTTATGGGACAATCCATATCCATTGCCTACTCTGGGGGGTGGGGGAGACATAGAGACTCAGCCTTCTTGCTGCAATTCAGGACAACTCTGGACCGTCATTCCAGCCCCAAAGTTCCCCATAGGTTCACCTGAGGCCATTGTCAAGACTGCACATCAATTTGCCTTCTGCCTAATTTTCCCATCTGCCTTCCTCTACAGGTGTTGTTCTTGCAAACCTTCTCTAATAAACTTCCTCTGTCCCCATGACAGTTGGTGCAGGGAGTGGTCTATGAAAGCAAATTATACGTAGCCTTTTGGAGCCATATTGCCTGGGATAAGATTCCAATGAAATGGAGTACACAGTGAATCTGCTTTCTGGGAACCTGACCTGCTGAGCCATCTACAGGGTGTCCTTAAAGTTGCCACAAATAGGAAAAATGAGAAATGGTAGCTAAATATGCCTTTATTTACAACATATTCATTAGAAAATTTTATAAAGAGGTTGAAAGATATAAAAAGTGGTGTCCAAAGATGAGGATGCTGAGATGTCCAGGCCAGGTTTATTCAAAGGGGAGGGTGACCGACAAGGTGGTGTCTGTACCCAGGGACAGTTAGAGACCCTTTTTATATGGGGCCATAGTGGGTGAACAAATTCCATCCCTTGCCCAGAAAGTTAGGGTCCTTTGGCCTGAACTTCGCGAGGTGGGGTTAGCCAGATCCTCTGTGTCTTTGTGTTAGGAGGAGAGGAGAAGGAGGGAGGTAAAGGGGTTTGTATGTCGCTGTGTTAGGCCCCCCAACAGACAATATTTTGTAAATCTTTTATAAAATGTTGTAATGAATATGTTGTAAATAAAGGTACATTTAGCTACCATTTCCCATTTTCCCTATGTAGGGAAACTTTAGGGGTGACTTGTAGGACACTTATATTCTTACTTAACAGAGAATTTTTATTAGGAACAGGTGCTTAGTTTCCTCAGATGCTCTTTTGATATAAAAATAATCACATTATCTTATGCATCTTAATTTCTTAATTTTTTGACTGTGAACCCCACAAACAGGCATTCAAACAACATGTTCCTTTGGTATGAACAATGCCTGTAGACGTTCATTTCACAAACAAGAACTTGACCACCTGTTACTACTGAGTTACCTGACTTGAGTCTGTAAGCATCATAGGCTTTGTTCTCAATATTTTTCACTGTTGGGCCTGAAATAACTTGTACAAATGGTGGATTCTTGAGGGAGTATATATAAATATGGAATATGATCAATTCAAAGAGTCATCAAGTTCAGAAGACTCACTCATTGGGAGAATTTGGATATTGAGGTAGCTTTAAAAATACTTCTCACAAAAAACATAAACTGTCAAGTACCTCAGAATCTGATTTGCAAAATGAAAGCATAGAAGCTATTTCAAATTTAAAAATGTCAATCCTTGGCAACTTCAACAGAGAGAAGACAATTTAAATCCAAAAATATATGATTATGATGCCAATGTATCAGGAATAAAAGCCAGGATTCATAACAAACTGTCAATTTTAGAAGTCTTCCAGGTATTCCTCCCAGAACATATGTTTAATCATATTGTACAACTCTAAGGGAAGAACTGTCTCTGATAATAATCCACTCCCTCACACAGAAAGGCATTTTACATCAAAGTATACCAGTCTAATAGGAATACAGCAACGCATCCACTAGAGATGTATTGCTTGCACAAAACATAAGCAAAGAAGAACACAGTGTCAATGCAGAGTGTTAGATTATGCATCAAACCATGTTTTGAGTTGTACCATGCAAAAAAAAAAAGGATTATTAAATTCTTATTGATGTGGCAAAGCCTTACCATTTCATATTAATTTTTGCTTGCATATTATATCTTTATGAATATAAATATAAAATATGGAAACTGAAACCAACTTGAGTGAATTATATTGATTAGTAAGAAACCAAAGGATGTCCAGCAGCATGCCATGTATGATAAGGGTTGTTGGGAGGGTTGCAGGCCTCAGATGGCATGTTTCTATTCTGAGTGCTCCACAGACAAAGGGCTAAGGGGTGTGAATTCCATAGACTGATACCTTTCCCATTTGATTTTTCCAGCTTTATCGTGGGACAAATTGAAATATAAGAAGCTGAAAATCCTTAAACTGTGAGTTAAGCATCATTAATATACGTTCATTCCTATGAATCTATCAGAAACATGAATGTAACAAACATCTCCATGATCTCCCATTTGCTGTGTGCCTCCTGTAATCCATTCTATCTTCCATCCCTCTCTCTGGACATCTGTTGGTCTTTTTTTATTTCACTATTAATTTGTTTTTATTTTCTAAAACACGTACATAAATGGGATGGTACCATTTGCACTCTTTGCCTGGCTTCTTTCACTCAGCATGACGATTCTGAGACTCACGCACATTGCTGAATATGTCAACAATTTAGTTATTTTCATTGATGGGTAATATTCCAATACATGGACATACCATAATGTGTTTACCCACACACTTGTGGATAGACCTTTGGTTGTTCGTGGTTTGGGGTTAAAAATAAACTTACTGTGAACATGTGGACATCTTTGCATGGACATATTTTCTTTCCTCTAGAGTAGAATGCAAAGGCTGTGTTATGTAATAGATGCATATTTAACCTTGTTTGTAACTACCAAACTATTTCCAAAGAGATTGTACAATTTCCTATTAGCAACCTAGGAGAGTTCCATTTGTTTACATCTTCACCCACTCTTAATACGGTCAGTCTTCTTAGTTTTAATCACTATATATTTGGGAGTTTTATATCATTTTAAATTTTATTCACATTTCCTTGCTGACTGATAATATTAATCATCTTGGGCTTATTAGGCATTCCCGTATCCTCTGTAAAGTATTCAGATATTTTACCCATCTTATTTGGTTTTTTGTCTTCATATTATTGAATTTAAAATAAGAAATTAAGAAATGTTTTTATATTATGAATACAAGTTCTTTGACATAAGGATTGTGAATATTTCCTCCAAGTCTGCGTACTATCTTTTAGTTTTTTTAATGGTGTCTTTCAAAAAGGAAAAACATAAATTTTAATGATTTAAAACTACTATTTTTTTCCTTTATGTTTCTTAGCTTTTATGCTCTCAGAGTCATTTGTCTAACCAAAGTTTCAAAATGTTCTTTTCTGTTTTCTTGTAGAAGTTAATTTCAGGTTTTACATATATGTATATGATCCATATTAAGTCAATTTTCCTGTATAATGTGCCCTAAGAGCAAATGTTCTTCTTTATCTATAAGAATATTCAGTTGATCCACTGCCATTAATTGAAAACACTTTCCTTTCCCCATAATTGCTTTGATAGATTTGTCAAAAAAACAATTGAGGTTGGGCATGGTGGCTCACACCTGTCATCTTAGCAATTTGGGAGGCCAAGACAGGAGGATCACTTGAGACCAGGAGTTTAAGACTAGCCTGAGCAATGTAGTGAGATCCCATCCCTATAAAAAATAAAAATATTAACTAGGTGTGATGCCATGCATCTATAGTCCTACCTACTTGGAAGGCTGAAGGCCCTTCAATGTAGTGAGACCCCATCTCTATAAAAAATAAAAATATTAGTTAGGTGTGCTGCTATGCATCTATAGTCCTAGCTAATTGGAAGGCTGAAGCAAGAGGATCCCTTGAGCCCATGAGTTTTTGCCCAGGCTGCAGTGAGCTGTGATTATGCTACCGCACTCCAGCCTAAGTAACAGTAAAATCCTGACTTTAAAAAAAAAAATGGCTGTCATACTTTGAAGACTTGGAAAAAATAATTCTTAGTTTTGTATAGAACCAGAAAAAAACCTGTATAGCTAAGGCAGTTCTTAGTAGTAAAAACAAAGCCAGGGGCATCAGCATACCGATTTCAGGCATTTCAGGCTGTACTATAAGGCCATAGTGGTCAAAACAGTATGGGATAGGCACAAAAATAGAGACACAGACATTTGGAATTGAATAGAAAACCAGGAAATGAAACTAACACCTTAAAGCCACCTGATCTTTGATAAACCAAACAAGAACATTCACTGGCGGAAAGAATCCCTATTCAATAAATGGTGCTGGGAGAACTGGATATCCACATGTAAAAGACTGAAACTGGACCCACACCTTTCTCCACTCACAAAAATTGATTCGACCTAATAAAAGACCTAAGTTTAAGGAAGGAAGTAATAAAAATCCTCAAAGAAAGCATAGCAAAAACACTTGAAGATATCAGCCTGGGAAAGACTTCATGAAGAAGACTTCCATGGCAATTGCAACAACAACAAAAATAAACAAGTGGGACGTAAGTAAACTGAAAGGTTTCTGTACAGCTAAGGAGACAACAATCTAATCAAACAGAAAACCTACACAATGGGAAAGGATATTTGCACATTTTGAATCAGACCAAAGCTTGATAACTAGAATCTGTAGAGAACTCAAATTAATCCACATGAAAAAAGCCAATAATCCCATATATCAGTGGGCAAGAGAGATGAATAGAACCTTCTCTAAAGAAGACAGACAAATGGCTAACAAACATTTGAAAAGATACCTAATTATTAGAGAAATGCAAATCAAAACCACCCTGAGATATCATCTAACCCCAGTGAGAATGGCCCACATCACAAAATCGCAAAACTGCAGATACTGGTGTGGATGTGGAGAGAAAGGAATGCTTTTACACTGCTGGTGGAACTGCAAACTAATACAACCTTTTTGGAAGGAAGTATGGAGAACCCTCAAAAAACTCAAGCTACACCTCCCATTTGATCCTGCAATCCCATTACTGAAGAAGAAGAAAAAAGATCCTTTTACCATAAGGACATTTGCACTAGACTGTTTATGGCAGCTCAATTTACAATTGCCAAAATGTGGAAACAGCCTAAATGCCCACCAACCCAGGAATGGATTAACAAGCTGTGGTATATGTATGCCATGGAATACTATTCAGCCATTAAAAAGATGGAGACTTTACATCCTTTGTATTAAGCTGGATGAAAGTTGGACACATTATTCTTAGTAAAGCATCACAAGAATGGAGAAGAATGAATCCTATGTACTCAATTTTGATATGAGGGCAATTAATGACATAGTACAGTGGGGGCTGGGGAAAGGGGAGAGCAGAGAGAGAGAAAAAGTGGGAGGGAGTGGGGGAAAGGAAGAGCAGAGAGTAGGAAGGAGGGAGAGGGAAGGGGTTGGGAGAAGGAAGAGCAGAGAGAGGAAAGGGAGGAGGAGTGTCTCAGTGTGTGCCACACCTTTTGGGGGCAAGACATAAGTATAAGAGGGACTTTACCTAACAAACGCAATCAGTGTAATCTGGTTTCTTGTGCCCTCAATGAATCCTCAACAATTAAAAAAAAAATTGGCTGGGTGCACTGGTTGCACTTATAATGTGAGTGCCTATAATCCTAGCACTTTGAAAGACCAAGGAAAGAGGATTGCTTGAGGCTAGGAGTTTGAAATCAGACTGAGCAAGAATGAAACCCATGTCTCTAAAAGGAATTAGAAAACTTAGCCAGACATAGTGGTGCACACCTATAGTCCCAATTACTTGGAAGGCTGAGGCAAGACATTGTCTAAGCCCAGGAGTTTGAGGTTGCAGTGACCTATGATGAAATACTGCACTCCAGCTTGGGTGAGATCTCAAAAAATAAATTGTCTATATATATTTGAATAGATTTTGGGGGTGGGTGGGTGGGTTGTTTTTGTTTTTTTTTTAGTCAAGATCTCACTCAACTGCCCAGGCTGGAATGCTGAAGCACAATCATATCACACTGTAATCTCCAACTTCTGAGCCCAAAGGATCTTCCTGCTTCAGCCTCCTGAGTAGCTGGGATGCAACCTTTTGCCACCATTCCCAGCTGACATATATAGTATTTTCTTCTGTTATCATGGGATACTGCTGTGTTGCCCAGGCTGCTCTTGAACTTCTTCCTGGCCTCAAGCTACCCTGCCTCCTCAACCCACCAAAGTGATGGTATAACAAGCCTGAGGTACCACTCCCAGCCTGTCTGGGAGATTTTGGCTCTCGGTTATTTCCATTGATATCTAGGTTTTTACCAAACTAAACATTCTTAATGACTAAAGCTTTATATTAAATCTTGAAATAGGTATTGTGAAACCTACAATGGATTTTTTTTTCAAACATCATTTTCTCCAGGTTCTTTCATTTCTTGTAAATTTTAGAATCAAGTTGACAACTTCTGCCTCCCCAAAATGGCTATGGAATTTTGATCTCAATTGTACTCAATGTATGAACCAATTTGGGGAAAACTGTCATCTGAAACTGAAAAATCTTGAGTTTTCTAATCCATGATCATACAACTCTTCATTTGTAGATTTCTTTCAATGTCTCAGAACAATGTTATGTAGCTTTAAGTGCAGTGTCTTGGATGTCTTTTATCAGAATTATTCTTGGGTAGTTTTTCTTTGAATTGGTACCTTAAATAGAATTTTTAAATTTTTCATTCTTTAATTGTTTGATTTTTATGTTAACCTTCTATCCTGTGACTCTCCTAAATTCATGGATTGGTTTTAGTAGTTATTTTGTATATTCTCTGATATTTTCTATATAAACAATAATATCATCTGCAAATAAGGAAAGTTTAATATCTCTCTTTTGGATCTTTATACTTTTATCTACCCTATTGCTCCAGACCTCCAAAAACTGTTGAACAGAAATAGTGAAAACACCTTACCTTGTTCCCAGTCTCATGGGGGAATAATAATGATGTTGACTATAAGTTTCTCATAGATGTTTTTTGTCAATCTGAGGACGTTTTTAAATACTCCTAGTTTTCTGAGTGAGTTTTTATGACTAGTGAATGTTAAATTCTCAAGCATTTGTCCTGCATCTGTTAAAATGATCATCTGGCTTTTCTCCTTTAGTCTGTTAATGTGATAGATTATATAAATTAGTTTTCAAGTGCAAAATTGACTTTGCCTTTTGGGATAAACTCTATGATGTTGAATTTGATTCACTAATACTTTGTCATAGATTGTAGCATCTATATTTATAAGTGATGTTTCTTTGTAAATTTTTTTGATAATGTCTTTGTCAGTCGTTGTTTCTAAGGCACACTGGTTTCATAAAATTATTTGGACAGTGATCTCTCCTCCTCTATTTTATGAAAACATTTCTGTAAGATTTGTGTTTCTCTTCCTTGAATATTTGATAGAATTCACAAGTGAAACCATCATACCTGAGTTCTCTTACACAGAAGATTTATAATAGAGCCTATAAAAGTGTGTTTTTCCATACGTCATGAAGCATATTTATAATAGCTACTTAAAGTTTCCACTTGATAGTTCTAATAGTTAACATCTACTGATCTTCATACTTGAGAAAGCAAAGATTAGAAATAAGCTATATCATACAAACACTAATTAGAAAAAAGCTGATGTAACCATATAATTTCCAAAGTGGACTTTTGAGACAAAGATTATTACATGAAAACAATGACATTTCCTGATGATAAAAAGAATCACTTCATCAAGGAGATATAAAATCTCTGCATCCACCCAATGACATAGCTTTATAGTCCATGACTCAATAATTGACATAATTAAAAGGCTAAAAAATAGTTATAGTTGGAGATAACTAATACAGTGTGGTCTAAACAATAGAAATTTATTTCTCACAATTCTGGAGGCCAGGAAGTTCAAGATCAAGGTGCCAGCTGATTCAGTTTTCAGAAAGGGCTGATAGACAGCCATTTTCTATGTCCTCACATGACTTTTCCTTGGTGCAGGCCAGGGGGAACAGAAAGAGAGTTTCCTTCTCTTAAGTCTACTCTAACCCTCAGGACCTTATCTAAACTAATTACTCAAAGACCCCACCTGAGTACCATCACAGTGGAGATTAGGGCTTCAACAGAAGAAATTTGGGGAAACACAAATATTCAATCTATACCAGTTACATTTATCTGTTTGGGGTTGTTGAAGAATAGAGTAATTTTGGATTTTATCCTGACCATTATTAATGTTAAACTGAGCAGACTCTGGGTTTTGTGTTCATCCTTTGAAGAATGCTGATATATAAAAAAAAAAAAAAACCTAACAAGCAATCAATGTATTTAGGCTCAGGCCATAAACAAACCAGTTGGGAAATAGTACCTCTTCTTTCTAAAAGTGTTCATGTCAGATGAGTTTTCTCCCATAAATACTTGAAAGACTTTTTTATTAGTAAAGCCATGTGGTTTTGAAGTTTATTTCATGAGAAAGTTTTAATTATGGGTTTAATTACTCATAATTTCCCAAGAGATACAGGACCCTTGATTTTCTATAAATCCCATTTTGATTTTGAAAACTTGTGTTTTTCAAGGAAATTGCCTATTTCTTCTAAGTCACCTAAGCTTTTTCTCTCTTCTTGAGTAGAATCATGCACCATTACTTTTAAATAAATGTACGAAACTTCTGCACTTTCCCCTTAGTACTGCTCTAACTTCATCATATATTTTGATATGTTTTGTATTCATAGTTTTAAGTCAAATATCTTCTAACATTCATTGCAAACTTTTTCTTTAACCTGTGGGTTACTAAGATGTGCTTATTAACTTCTAAGTATGTTGGAAATTTCTAATTATCTTTTGGTTATTAATTTTTAGTTTAATTCCATTGAGATCAAAGAACATATTGTGTATTATGTCCATCCTTTGACATTTTGAGACTTGTTCTATTTGGCCGAATGCTCCACGTACACGATTTTGTGTTCTGCAGTAATTGGATATTGTGTTCCATGAATGTCAATTAAGGTTTAGTCATTCAGATATTCTACAGCCTCATTGATTTTTGTGTACTCATTCTCTCACTTGCTATGAAATGAATATCAAAATCTCCAACTACAACTATTTCTTAACCTTTTAGTTATGTCAACTATTGAGTCATGGACTGTAAACTATGTCCTTAGGTGGATGTAGAGATTTTATATCTCCGTGATGAAGTGATTCTCTTTATCATCAAGAAATGTCACTGTTTGCATGTTATAAACTTTGTCTCAAAGTCTACTTTGGTACTTATACGGTTACATTAGTTTTTTTCTAGTTAGTGTTTGTATGACATAGCTTATTTCTATTTTTTGCTTTCAACTAAACTATTTATATTTTAAGTGTCTCATAAATAGCATATAGTTGGCATTATGGTTTGGATGATTGTGTTCGAGCCAAAACTCATGTTGATGTTTAATCCCCAATGTAACAGTATTGAGAAGTATGGCCTTTGGGAGATCATTAAGTCTTTGTAGAAGCACTCATGGTTGAAAGGAGAGCTCTCTTGCATTTCTGTCTCTTCCATCATGTGAGGACACAATGTCCTTACCCTCGCAGGGGTCCTCAAACTTTTTAAACAGGGGGCCAGTTCACTGTCCCTCAGACTGTTGGAGGGCTGGACTGTAGGCCCCAGGAAGCGTCAGCTGCTAAGCAGGACAGGCAGTGGTAGCAAAAACACCCAGCAGGTCAGATAAACGTCCTAGGCAGGCTGCATATTGCCTGCAGGCCATATTTTGAGGACGCCTGCTCCAGAGGATGTAACAGCAGTCATAATTTTAGAAGCAGGGAGTTGCCTTCACCAACTTATTAGTGCTTTGATCTTCGAGTTCTAGCTTCCAGAATCATAAGAAATACATTTTTTAATCTTCTTATTTATTTTGAATTTCCCAGACCGAGGCCAGAGCCAGACCCATGACCCCAGGTAAATTTATATTGTTCATAAATTACCCAGCCTAGTTCAATGCCTGTGGTACAGTGGTTACAACACCAGCCACGTACACCCAGGCTGGCAGGTTCGAACCCAGCCCGGACCAGCTAAACAATGACAACTGCAACAAAAAATAGCCAGGTGTTATGGCAGGCACCTATGGTCCCAGCTACTTGGAGGCTGAGGCAAGAGGATCATTTAGGCCCAGGAGTTTGAGTTTGCTGTGAGTTGTGACACAACAGCACTCTACCAAGGGTGAAATGGTAAGACTCCGTCTAAAAAAAAAAAAAAAAACAAAAAGAAAGAAAAGAAAAGAAAAAGGAAAAGAGCCTAAATTACCCAGTCCACAGTATTTTGCTATAGCAGCACAAACTAAGGTAGTTGAATCTACTCTCTCTATCTCATCTGACAATTTCTCTGTCTTTTTACTTATGTTGTATTAGTCTCTACATCTTTTTATTTTTATTAAATGTTGTTAGCTTAATAATATTTAGTGTAGTTGCTAGCACTGATAAATATCTTCAATATTTACTTCCTAATTTTTCTTCTCTTCTTTATTCCTTTGCTCCTCCTTTTCTGTTTTCTTTTGGGTCGAGTATTATTTCGTGTCCCAGTTGATCTCTTTTATTGTTTTTTAAGACATTTGATTGTTCTTACAGTTCACAGTTCCTTCAACATATGCCTGTATTTATTTCTCTTCCTTTTGAGTCCTCCAAGACTGTTCCAGAGGGAGTCTTTGTATGGCAAATTCTCTAAGGCCTTGACTAAGGATATGGCTGAGAATATTTTTACTGTGTTCTCATACGAAATGAGAATTTGGCTGTTTTCCTACAGAGGCTATAAAAAAGTGGCACAAACTAGGTGGTTACAAACAACGAAAGTTTTGCTTATAGACTACAAGTCCCAAATGAAGGTATCAGCAAGGTTGTGCTCCCTCTGTTGACTTTGATCAGAATCTCGTTTAAGACAAGCAAGAAACTGGATAAATTAATTAATTTGAGTCATTACCATGATCTCATTGATCTACATATATTTTTTTTTTTAAGAAATGCAATGTTTGGTGGGGCACAGTGGCTCATGCCTATAATCCCAGAACTTTGAGAGGAGCACTTGAGGCCAGGAGTTGGATGACCAGCCTGGTAACATAGTGAGACCTGCCAGCCCTAGAAAAATATTTTTTTTAACTTAGGAAGTGCGTGCCCATAGTCCCAGCTATTCAGGTGACTGGGGTGGAAGGATTGTTTGAGCCCAGGAATTCAAGGCTGCAGTGAGTTATGACCACACCACTGCACTCTAGCCTAGGTGACAAACTGAGACCCTGACTCTTAAAAAAAAAAAAAAAAAGGCATCATTTTTCCTTTCCATTCTTTTCCTTCCTCACTAACATTGTCTTCTTATGCCTTTCAGGTATCTATATTAATAAACTGATGTTTAAATTTTTGTACTTAAATGCATACTTCCTTACCCAGACATAATGTAAAAGCATACACATGTGCACGCTCACATGAATATATGGGTTTTCTCCTCTTAAAAAAATAGGATTGTCACAATAAAGAAAAACACAAGTATTTTCAGGAAGAGAGGGGAGAGAAAGGGGAAAGGGGAGGTGGGAGGGAGATAGGCAAATTCTCACCTAATGAGCACAGTGTAAGGGTATACAGCACCCTTTCTGAGTGAAGGGCTCACCTACAACTCAAAATTTACCTTAGAAGTAAGGACAATGTAACCTAAATATTTGTATCCTCATATTAATCTGAAAAATTTTTAAATAGGATTGTATTATGCAATATCATTCTTATTATCCTCACTTAAAAATCACAGAAAAATGCATCCAGGTCATCTGGTAAAGTTTTAATTTATCTGCATTAATGACCACATAATATTCCATGTACTAAAATGTATCCAGCCAGGGGTGGTGGCTCACACCTATAATCCCAACACTTTGGGGAACCAACACAGGGAAATAACTTAAGGCCAGGAGTTCAAAACCAACCTGAGCAACATAGTGAGACCCTCACTCTACAGAACATTTAAAAGTTACCCTTGTATGCTGGCATGAGCCTATAGTCCCAGCGCAGGGGTTAGAGGTTATAATGAGTTATGATTGTGCCACTGCACTCCAGCCTTGACAACAGAGCAAGACTCTATCTCTAAAATAAAGTAAAAAAATAAAATAAAATATCCAACTATTCCACTATATATGGGCATTCTATTCTTTTTAGTTTTTTCAAATTTTGTGAGGTTTTGTTATTCATGCTGCTGCTATTTTTTATATGAAACACCTACTATTCCTCTGTGTGTGTATACATATATATCCTAGCATAGTTAATTTTTATAGTTAATCTATAGACTACATCTTCAAGAGAAAATTATTCCCCATGAGTGTCTGCATTTTTAATTTTCTTAACTCTTATCACCTTACTTTCCAAAAAGCTGTATTTTTTTCTTAACAAGCTTGTGTTTTTGCCCTGGAGGGTGGGAGGAGAACTCTGTTTTTTCTTTTTTGTTTTTTTTTTTTTGAGACAGAGCCTCAAGCTATCCCCCTGGGTAGAGTGCCATGGCATCACAGCTCATAGCAACCTCCAACTCCTGGGCTCAAGCAAGTCTCCTGTCTCCACCTCCCAA
>CAUYQV010128571.1:0-20489 GCA_963574575.1 Galagoides demidoff | reverse complement strand
TGTGGTCCCAGCTACTTGGGAGGCAGAGGCAGGAGACTCGCTTGAGCCCAGGAGTTGGAGGTTGCTATGAGCTGTGATGCCATGGCACTCTACCCAGGGGGATAGCTTGAGGCTCCGTCTCAAAAAAAAAAAAAAATAGTTACCCAAATATTTTACTTACCATTTCTAATGTGAATGTTCATTCCTCATTCCTTTCTGAATGTTTACGTTTTTATATGTTATTATTTCCCTTCTACCTGAAGAACTACCTTTGGCATATCTTATAATGCAGGTCTGCAGTAATGGATTGTCTTAGTTTTTCTTTAATTTAATGATATCTTTCTTTCATTTTCACTCTTGAAGGATATTTACACTGGATATATAATTCTATATAGAAAGAATTTCTTGTAACACATTAAAGATGTTGTTCCATTATCTTCTGGCTCCATAGCTTTTGAAAAGAAGTCAGCAGTCAATCAAATTCTTGGTGCTGTGTATCTAGTGTGTTGTTTTTCTCTATTTTCAAGATTTTATCTTTGATTCTCAGAGATCTGTTTGACTTGATATTCCTTGGCATAGTGCTTTGGTAAAAACACCCCTCCCCAACCATGCTTTCCTCTAAACACTACAACAATCAACAAAGAAGAAGATTTCTGTGACCAAAGTAGGGTTTCCCTCCACATGCCAAGCAGCAGACATCAGCTGAGTGTCCTCTACTTCAATTCTGATACTGTCTGCCCAGATGAAATGATACATAGGGTGGGGTTTGGAAGGGTCCCAAACACAGGAGCTTCTATCCCTGGGAAGTTGGGGTGTGCTATGCTCTCAGCATATGGCTGAGTTCTTATTCCTATTTCTGTCCTCCTCCCTGTGTGTAGCTCTCTGAACCCTGTCTGTTGGTCCTCTTATGGAGATTTCATTGCCCATGATTTAATCATAGACAACCACATCAAAATGTGATTGGACAAAAAGCACATGATCTAACCCAACAAGGCCTGTCTGTTCAGATTCTTTCTAGCCTTTCTGTGCAGCATGGTCTCCTCCAGGGTAGGGAGCAGGACCTTCTCCAGAATAAGTCTTTTGATCCACAATCAGATTGTAGTCCTGCCTTAGGCAGGTAAAAAGAGGACAATAGAGGGCAGTGCCTGTGGCTCAGTGAGTAGGGTGCCAGCCCCATATATTGAGGGTGGCAGGTTCAAACCCAACCCCCACCAAACTGTAACAAAAAATAGCTGGGCGTAGTGGTGGGTGCCTGTAGTCCCAGCTATTCAGGTGGCTGAGGCAAGAGAATCGCCTAAGCCCAGGAGTTGGAGGTTGCTGTGAGCTGTGTGATGCCACAGAACTCTACCAAGGGTGACAAAGTGAGACACTATCTCTTAAAAAGAAAAAAAAAGAGGACAGTAGAAGGTCAGAGAGAGAGATACTACCTCCTAGGCCTAAAGCACTCCAACATTATAACAAGGCTATGGTAAGTATGAGCTAGGAACTGTGGATAAAAACCAATATACAGAGGGTGTAAAAAATTGTATACACATTATAAGAGTTATTATCTATGCATAATATATTATATTATGTATATACTTTGAGCACCTCTTGTAATTGGGGAAGTCAAATGTGACTGTATTTGATTGTTATAATTTTTTTTTTCCTTTGAGACAGTCTTATTATGTTGCCCTCTGTAGAGTACTATAGTGTCACAGCTCACAGCAAACTCAAACTCCTGGGCTAAAGTGATTCTTTTGCCTCAGCCTCCCAAGTAGCTGGAACCACAGGCACCCACCACAATGCCCAGCTATTTTTTTTTTTTTTTGAGACAGAGCCTCAAGCTTTCCCCCTGGGTAGAGTGCTGTGGCATCACAGCTCACAGCAACCTCCAACTCCTGGACTCAAGCGAGTCTACTGCCTCAGCCTCCCAAGTAGCTGGGACCACAGGTGCCTGCCACAATGCCCGGCTATTTTTTGGTTGCAGCCGTCATTGTTCTTTGGCAGCCCGGGCTGGATTCCAACCCGCCACCTTGGGTGTACATGGCTGACACCTACTTGAGCCACAGGTGCCGAGCCCCCAGCTATTTTTTGGTTGCAGTTGTCATTGTTGTTTAGCAGGCTTGGGCTGGGTTCGAACCCGCCAGCTCCTGTGTATGTGGCTGATGCCCTTAGCTGCTGAGCTACAAGCACCAAGCTGAATTGTTACACTTTTAATATAGTTTTTTCCTTTCTTAAAATGTGTATACATTTTTTTGTACCCTCTCTACCTATTATAACACCATAAAAAGGTTTTCTTCAAATTTAATCCCGCTTGGGGTTCTTGAAATTTTATTTTATTTTATTAGGTTTTTTTTTGAGACAGAGTCTCACTGTGTCACCCTGGGTAGAGTGTTGTGGCATCACAGCTCACAGCAACCTCCTACTCTTGGGCTTAAGAGATTCTCTTGTCTCAGACTTCCATGTAGCTGGAACTACAGGCACCTGCCACAACACCTGGCTGGTTCCTGAAATTTTAAATTAGTATCTATAAAATTTGGAAAATTTAGTATTTGGTCATTTTTTCTGCAAATATCTTATTCTGCCTCATCCTCTTTCCTCTCCTTTGAGGACTTCAGTTACATAGATGGAGTCCTTACAATTGCATGCAACTGGCTTTGTGCTAATATCCTACTGGTCTCTGAGATACTGTTTTATTTACTTCTTACTTTTTAATCTTTTTCTCTGTGTTATTCAGGTGGATAATTTCTATTTATCTATCTTCAAGCTCACTGACAGGTTTCTCTTCCTCTCCATTCTGTCATTGAACCCATCCAGTGAAATGTTTCCTCCTGAGAGGAATAGACAGTATATATTTATGTTCTTGAATTTCCATTTATTCCCCCCTATGCCTCTCCATTCCTGAAATTTGGCTCTTTTAAGAAATAATGTCTACTTCTTTGGTGAGATATCCTATTGTTTCATTCATTCACAGATGAGAAGGCTTTAAATTTAATAAAGTCCTATTTGTGGCCCGAAACGTCATAGATCATACTTTTTGGTGCTATACATAACAACTCATCACCAAACCCCAAATCCCTGAGATTTTCTCCTGTTTTATCTTTTAGAAGTTCTGTAATTTTTGCATTGTGTATTTAGATGTACAATCCATTTTGAGTTAGTTCTTGTAAAAGAATTAAAAAATTTTTAAGAAATTAAAATTGTTATCTAGATTTTTTTTTTTTTTTTGCATCTCCATTTCCAATTGTCCCAGTTTCATCTGTTGAACAGACTATCTTTTCCCCATTAAGTTGCTTTTACTGTTTCAGTGTGGGTCTATTTCTGGGCAAAAACAGAATATATAAGGTTTGGTACTATCCGTAGTTTCAGGCATCCACTGGGGGTTTTGGAACGGATCCCCGGAGGATAAGGGGGGAAGACTGTATTAGTAATTTGTGTCTTATGTATTTTTTTCTTAGTCAGCCTAGCTGTTCATTATTGTTATTGATCTTTTCAAGGAACAAGATTTGGGTTTTATGTATTTGCTCTATTTCCTTTTTTCAATTTCACTGGTCTTTGCTCTAAGTTTTACTACTTCTTTTCTTCTGCTGCTCTAAGTGTAAGCTGCCCTTCTTTCTCTAGTTTCTTAACGTGGAAACTTAAATTGTTGATTTTAGATCTTCCTTTTTCTAAGAATATATGCATCCAGTGGATATACAGATGTCCCTGAGCACTGCTTTCATGGCATTCAACAAATTTTGAAAAGTTGAATTTTCATTTCCGCATATGAAAATTTTAAATTTCTCCCAAGACTTCTTTGACCTATATGTTATTTAGAAGTATGTTGTCTAGGACAAGGCCAGTGGCTCATGCTTATAATCCCAGTACTTTGGGAGGCCAAGGCAGGAGGATCTCTTGAGGCCAGGAGTTTGAGACCAGCCTGGGTAATATAAAGAGACTCCGTCTCTACCAAAACAATTTTAAAATTGGCCAGGCATGGTGACATAGGCCTGTAGTCCCAGCTACTTTGGAAGCTATGAGCCCGGGAGTTCCAGGCTGTAGTGAACTATGATCTTGCCACTGTACTCCAGCTCAGGTAACAGAAAGAGAACTAAATCCATTTAAACAAAACAAAAACATAAAGAAACAAACAAAAAACAACAAAAAGTGTGTTGTTTAATCTCCAGATACAATATTTGGGGATGTCCTAGCTATCTTTGTGTTACTGATTTCTGGTTTAATTCCATCGTGTGGCTCGGTACCTGTGGCTCAATCAGCTAAGGCACCAGCCACATACACCTAAGGTGGCGGGTTCGAATCTCCAGCCCGGGCCTGCCAAACAACAATGATGGCTGCAACCAAAAAATGGCTGGGCGTTGTGGCCGGCACCTGTGGTCCCAGCTACTTGGGAGGTGGAGGCAGGAGACTCGCTTGAGCCCAGGAGTTGGAGGTTGCTGTGAGCTGTGATGCCATGGCACTCTACCCAGGGGGATAGCTTGAGGCTCTGTCTCAAAAAAAAAAAAAAAGCCCAGGTCACAAGAGAACTAGTTCTGGAAGGATTGCTTCCTTTTGGTCTCACTTTCAGGATGGTCACTTTAATCAAGAAAAGAAACAGGCTCGGCGCCTGTGGTTCAAGTGGCTAAGGCACCAGCCACGTACACCCAAGGTGACGGGTTCGAATCCAGCCTGGGCCCACCAAACAACAATGACGGCTGCAACCAAAAAATAGCCGGGAGTTGTGGCAGGCGCCTGTGGTCCCAGCTACTTGGGAGGCGGCTGAGGCAAGAAACTCGCTTGAGCCCAGGAGTTGGAGGTTGCTGTGAGCTGAAATGCCATGGCACTCTACCCAGGGGGACAGCATGAGGCTCTTGTCTCAAAAAAAAGAAAGAAAAGAAACATTTTATAATCACTTATAAATACAAACTTAATATTATTAAATAATAGCAATTTTTTTTTTTTGAGACAGAGCTTCAAGCTGTCCCCCTGGCTAGAGTGCCTTGGCATCACAGCTTACAGCAACCTCCAACTCCTGGACTCAAGCGAGTCTCCTGCCTTAGCCTCCCAAGTAGCTGGGACCACCGGTGCCCGCCACAACGCCCAGCTACTTTTTGGTTGTAGCTGTCATTGTTGTTTGGCGGGCCCGGGCTGTATTTTAACCGGCCACCTTAGCTGTATGTGGCTGGCGCCTTAGCCACTTGAGCCACAGGCACTGAGCCAATAATAGCGCAATTTCTGAGAGAAGTCAGAGGACAACATGTCTCCATTTTAGTCAAACAGTAAGCATTACTGATTGTTTAAAAATTAGTTTTTCTGGAACTTGTAGATTAACAACAATGTGCTCACATGAGGGAAAAACTCAACTGAATCCAAGAAGGGGGGAGGGTCAACAAGTTCCTTCCCAGCCAAGAACAATGTGAGGGTATTTGGCACACTTCCTGTGTGACAGATACAACTTAGACTTTGCCTAACAAATCCAAGGAATGTGGTCTAATTAATCAGAAATAAAAATTAAATAAAATTTAATAAAATAAGGCCCGGCATGGTGGCTCATGCCTATAATCCTAGCATTCTGGGAGGCCTAGGCAGGTGGACTGCTTTGAGCTCAGGAGTTGGAGACCAGCCTAAGCAAGAGTGAGACCCCATCTCTACTAAAAATTGATGAAAACAAACAGGAATGGTGGCTCCCACCTATAATAGCACTCTGGGAGGCTGAGGTGGGTGGATTGCTTGAGCAAGGGCAAGACCCTCCCACCCTCATCTCTAAAAATAGCTGGGCGATGTGGAGGGCACCTGTAGTCCCAGCTACTCAGGAGGCTGAGGCAAGAGGATGGGTCAAGCCCAAGAGTTTGAGGTTGCTGTGAGCTATGACACCAGGAGCAATAGAGTGAGACTCTGTCTCAAAAAAATAAAAAAAGAACAGATGACCAGATTCATGATAAAGTAGTAAAATGTTAATAACAGAATCTAAGCAGAGTGAGAGAGAGAAACTGAAAAAGACTGCTTTGCCGGCTCGGCGCCTGTGACTCAATCAGCTAAGGCGTCAGCCACGTACACCTAAGGTGGTGGGTTCGAATCCCTAGCCCAGGCCCACCAAACAACAATGATGGCTGCAACCAAAAAATGGCCGGGCGTTGTGGCAGGCACCTGTGGTCCCAGCTACTTGGGAGGCGGAGGCAGAAGACTCTCTTGAGCCCAGGAGTTGGAGGTTGCTATGAGCTGTGATGCCATGGCACTCTACCCAGGGGGATAGCTTGAGGCTCCATCTCAAAAAAAAAAAAAAAAAGACCGCTTTGCCCATAGACTGATTCATACAAAACTGGGATTCATAACTTAACACACTGCAATTTGGCTTCATACCCAACACTTTAATGGAACTATTCTCACCAAGGACACCAATGATCTCCATATTGCTGAGTCCAATGGCCACTTCTTGATCTTCATCTTAACCTTTCTACTGTTTTTTTTTGTTTTGTTTTGTTTTTTTGTTTTTGAGACAGAGTCTTAAGGTCTTGCCCTCAGTAGAGTGCTGTGGCGTCACAGCTCACACCAACCTCAAACTCTGGGGCTTAAGGGATTCTCTTGCCTTAGTCTCCCAAGTAGCTGGGACTATAGGTGCCTGCCAGGCTATTTTTGTTGTTGTTGTTGTTGTCATTGTTGTTTTAGCTGGCCGGGGCCGGGTTCAAATTTGCCAGCCTCAGTGCATATGGCCGGTGCCCTACCCACTGAGCTACAGGTGCCATCCGACCTTTCTACTATGTTTAAAACCACTGACCACTATCTCTCTCCATTTTGAAGTTTCTCTTCCTCCTTGGGTTCAGTGGCATACACAACTCCTAGATTTCTTCCTACCTAACCATTCCTTCTTAGAATGCAGCTTGAATTCCCGTCCCTCTGTCTGTCCCCATATAAATATTGGTATTTCCAAGGATCTTTTTGTTGTCAATGCCCTATTTGACTCTATGTACTTCACCTAGATTTTATCCATGGCACTACCTTCCTTCTGCTAGGTTGAACGGAATCCCCCCAGATTTCTCATCAACCTAGAAACTGTGAAGGCGACCTTATTCAAAAATATGGACTCTGCGGATGTAATCAAGTTAAAATGAGGTCTTATTGATTAGGGTGGGCTCTAATCCAATGACTGGTGTATTTATGAGAGGTTAACTGGGACACAGACAGAGAGAATGCCATATGAATGAAGATGGACACAGAAAATGGAGTGATACAACTACAAGCCAAAAAGCTTATAAGATTGCCAGTACCGGCTCAGCGCCTGTGGCTCAATCGGCTAAGGCGCCAGCCACGTACACCTAAGGTGGCCGGTTCAAATCCCCAGCCCGGGCCCGCCAGAACAACAATGATGGCTGCAACCAAAAAATGGCCGGGCGTTGTGGCTGGCGCCTGTGGTCCCAGCTACTTGGGAGGCTGAGGCAGGAGACTCGCTTGAGCCCAGGAGTTGGATGTTGCTATGAGCTGTGATGCCATGGCACTCTACCCAGGGGGATAGCTTGAGGCTGCGTCTCAAAAAAAAAAAAAAAAGAGAGAAGCAAGAAGAGCATTAAATATTATTTCTCACAGCCTCCAAAAAGAAACTAACCCTGCTGACACTTTGATTTTGGACTTCCATTTTCCAAAACTGAGAAAGAATAAATTAGTAGGGATTTTTTTATATTGTAGTAAAATACATATAACATAAAATTTACCATTTTAACCGTGTGTGTGTGTGTGTGTGTGTGTGTGTGTGTGTGTGTTTTGCAGTTTTTGGCTGGGGCCAGGTTTGAACCCGTCACCCCCAGTATATGGGGCCAGTGCCCTACTCCTTGAGCCACAGGTGCTGCCCATAACCACATTTTTTGAGACAGGGTCTTGCTCTGTCACCCAGGCTGGAGGGCCATGACCTGATCATAGTTCACTGTAACCCCAAACTTCTGAGTTCAAACAATCCTCCTGCCCCAACCTCCTGAGCAGCTAGGATTACAGGCAGGCGCATCCAGCTAATTTTTTTTTTTTTGAGACAGGATTTGGGGTGGGTCTGCTATGTTGCCCAGGCTGGTCTCAAACTCCTAGCCTCAAGCAATCCTCCTGCCTGCCTCATCTCCCAAATCCCCCAATTTCACTTACATTATAGGTGTAAGCCACTACACCCTGGCCCATTTTAACCATTTTAAGTATACAATGGCAGTGATTACATTCACAATGTGCAGCCATCACCACTATCTTTCTTATCCTACCAAACAGAAACTGTACTTGTTAAGCAATTTCGCCCCCATTGCCCCAGTTCCTAAAGAACTCTAATCTATTTTTTGTCTCTCTATATTTGCCTATTCTAGATATTTCTTTTTTTTTTTTTTTTTGAGACAGAGCCTCAAGCTATCCCCCTGGGTAGAGTGCCATGGAATCAACAACTCATAGCAACCTCCAACTCCTGGGCTCAAGCAAGTCTCCTGCCTCCACCTCCCAAGTAGCTGGGACCACAGGCACCCGCCACAACGCCCGGCCATTTTTTGGTTGCAGCCATCATTATTGTTTGGTGGCCTGGGCTGGGGATTCGAACCCGCCACCTTAGGTGTATGTGGCTGGCGCCTTAGCCGATTGAGCCACAGGCGCCGAGCCCTAGATATATCTAATAAATAGAATCATATAATATTTGTCCTCTTGTGTCTGGCAGTAGTTAAGCAGATAACACGGGCTGGAGGTACTAAAGATCTTTATCCCTAGAGAATTTTTCATTTTTACTTAGACTTTATCCCAAAGGGCCAGTTGAAATTTTAGCCACAAAATGTTACCCTAAATAACGAAACTTTCCTGCTGAGAAACATTGGCTGGTATGATCCCACTGGATGCCAAAGCACATCTGCTGTTCCAGAAAAAAAAAGATAATTTTGGTTTTGGCATAATTACCATTAGGCTGTTTTTTCTGGAGTAATTAGCCAGCAGGTTCAGCTGCTTTCTGAGGGCATGTTGTTAGCATGTAGGAAGATACTAACTTCCTGTTTATTCTGGCAGAAGGGTATTTGGCCAGTTCAACCAAAAGCAGTACTAAAATTTTCAGGTCCAAATTACAAAGGCAGGGTCCCTGCCTTTAACTTACTTTAAAACAGGCCTTGGTGGCTCAGCACCTGTAGCACAGTGCTTAGGGCGCCAGCCACATACACAGAGGGTCTCAGGTTCAAACCTGGCCCAGGCCAGCTAAACAATAATGACAACTGCAACAAAAAATAGACAGGCGTTGTGGCAGGTCCCTAAAGTCCCAGCTACTTGGGAGGATGAGGCAAGATAACCACTTAAGCCTAGAAGTTTGAGGTTGCTGTGAGCTCAACAATGTGAGACTCTGTCTCCCCCTGCACCTCCCCCCCCCAAAAAAAAACAGGCCTTGCTGTTCCATGCATACTTACATCCGCTTTATGTCAGGGTATAAAAGTACCTGAAAGATCAATAACAGCCTTGATTCTCTTTTAAGCCAAACAGTTTGGTCCAGATAGTTCTTGTCTAATGAATCTGAAGACAATGACACAGATAACAAAAACTACAGAAAGACTTATATAGGATGTCCATAAAGTTCATGTACAATTTAAAGTATTTTTTTTTTTTTAAGAGACAGGGTTTCACTTTACTGCCCTAGGTAGAGTGCCATAGTGTCACAGGTCACAGCAACCTCCAACTCCTGGTCTTAGGCGATTCTCTTGCCTCAGCCTCCCAAGTAGCTGGGACTACAGGCACCCACCTCAAAACCTGGCTATTTTTTTGTTGTTGCAGTTTGGCTAGGCCAGGTTCAAACCCACCACCTTCAGTATATGAGGGCCAGCACCCTATCCACTGAACCACGGGCACCACCCCCAAGTTAAACTAAACTATTTTAAATTGCACACAAACTTTATGGACACCCTGTACTATTTTCAGTAATCAATCTTAGAGATGAAATAGATGGAATACATAGGCTCATCGCCCAAAGCACAGTGGTCAGGGTACCGGCCATATACACCAGGGCTCACTGGTTCAAACCCGGCCTAGGCCTGCTAAACAACAATTACAACTACAAGAACAACAACAAAATAACCAGGCGTTGTGGCAGGTGCTTGTAATTCTAGCTACTTTGGAGGCTGAGGCAAGAGAATTGCTTAAGCCCAAGACTTTGATGTTGCTGTGAGCTATGACACCACTGCACTCTACCAAGGGTGACATAGTGAGACTCTTATCTCAAAAAAAAAAAAAAGAATAAAGAAAAGAAATGGAGAACATAGCCAAAGAGTATTAAGCCTCAAACCAAATCTTGTGTAGGCTCCTATATATACACATTTTATCCTTTTTTCTATATATTTTATATTTTCTTAGGCCATGCTCTAAAGTCATTGGCAGGTTTCTAATTGTTGTGGGGTTAAGAGCACTGTTGGGGAGTAAGGAAAAATTCCCCTTCATCCTCAAAGGCTTGCTGAAAGATCAACTCACCATAAGGCAGATTAACAAAAGAAAGGAAGGAAATCTGGGTGGGTGTGGTGGCTCCTGCCTATAATCCGAGCACTCTATGAGGCCAAGGTGGGAGGTAAGCTTGAGGTAAAGAGGACCAGACTGAGGAAGAGTGACACCCCATTTGTACCAAAACTAGAAAAAAAAATAAGCCAGGCAGGGTGACATGCACCTGTAGTCCCAGTTACTTGCCTGAAACTATAAGTTTCAGCTACTCAGAAGGCTGAGGCAGAAGAATCACTTGAACCAAAGAGGGAGGGCAACAGATGAGACTTAAAAAAAGAAAGAAAAAACTCCTATCACATGTTACAAACTACAAAATGAAATAAGCTAATCACAAAAAGGACAAATATTGTATGATTCCACCTATAAGGTACCTAGAATAGTCAAATTCATAGAGACAGAAAAATGTAGTTGACAGGGGTTGGGGGAAGAAGGGGGAGTTATGTTTAATAGTTATAGAATTTCAGTTCTATAAGATAAAAAGAGTCGGCTTGGCACCTGTGACTCAAGTGGCTAAGGCTCCAGCCACATAAACCTAAGGTGGCGGGCACCCGTGGTCCCAGCTATTTGGGAGGCTGAGGCAGACTTGCTTGAGCCCAGGAGTTGGAGGTTACTGTGAGCTGTGATGCCACAGCACTCTACCCAGAGGGATAGCTTGAGGCTCTGTCTCAAAAAAAAAAGAAAAAAGATAAAAAGATTCATTGAGCTTCAGTACCTGTAGCTCAAGTGGCTAGGGCACCAGCTACATACACCAGAGTTAGCGGGTTCGAATCCAGCCCAGGCCTGCCAAACAACAATGACAACTACAATCAAAAAATAGGCGGTATTTGTAGTGGGTGCCTGTGGTCCCAGCTACTTGGGAGGCTGAGGCAAGAGAATCACTTAAGCCCAAGAGTTTGAGGTTGCTGTGAGATATCACACCATGACACTCTACCCAGGGTGACAGCTTGAAACTATCTCAAGAGAGAAAAAAAAAAGTTAGAGATGGATGGTGGTAATGGATACACAGCATCATGAATGTATTAATGTCAGTGAAATGCATACTCAAAAATGGTTAAGATGGTAAATTTTATGTTATGTGCTTTTTTTTTTGAGACAGAGCCTCACTATGTCACCCTTAGTAGAGTGCTGTCACATCACAGCTAACAGCAACCTCCAACTCTTGGGCTTAAGCGATTCTCTTGCCTCAGCCTCCCAAGTAGCTGGGACTACAGGTGCCTGCCACACCTGGCTATTTTTTGTTGTAATTGTCATTGTTAGCTGGCCTGGGCCAGGCTCACCACCCCCACCCCGCCAGCCTCGGTGCATGTGGTGGTTGCCATAACCACTGTGCTACAGACAACAAGCCATCTGCATGGTTGGTTATTTGATGATGTTAGCTATGGGTTTTTTATGGACACCCTTGGTCAGGTTAAGTAAATTACCTTGTATTCCTAGTTTGCTAAGTGCTTTTATCATGAAAGGGTGATGGATCTTGTAAAATTAAGATGAACACATGGCTTTCACCCTTTGGTTTCAGATATGTTATTATTTTTTTTTTTTTGAGACAGAGTTCACTTTGTCACCCTCAATAGAGTACTGTGCTGTCATAGCTCACAGCAACCTCAAATTCTTCAACTCAACTGATCCTCCTGCCTTAGCCTCCCAAGTAGCTGGGATTACAGGTGCCTGCCACAATACCCTGGCTATTTTTTAGAGTTGAGGTCTCATTTTTGCTCAGGTTGGTCTTGAACTCCTGAGCTCAGGCAATTCGCCTACCTGAGCCTCCCAGAGTCCTAGGATTACAGGGCTGAGCCACAGCTCCCAGCCTAGGCATGTTAAGTTTGATATGCCTGGCCTGGAGGTGGTGGCTCACACCTGTAATTCTAGCACTTCAGAAAGACAAAGTGGAAGGGTTGCTTAATGCCAGGAGTTTGAGACTAGCCTGAACAAGAGGGAGATCTCATCTCTACAAAAAATAGAAAAAATAACTAGACATAGTGGTATATGCCTGTAGACTCAGCTACTAGGGAGGCTCAGGCAGGATTATTGCTTTAGCCCAAGAGTTTTACGTTGTAGGGAGCTATCTATGATGACACCATGGGCACTCCAGCCCATGACAGAGCAAGACCCTGTCTCAGAAAAAACAAAATTTGACATGTTTATTATCAAGTAGAGATGCCAAGTAGATACAGGAGTCTGGAGCTCAGAAGAAGTCAGGACTAAAAACAAAAATGTAATAATTAAGGCCACGCCTTAATTAGCTTAATTAGCTCTGTAATCCCAGCACTCTGGGAGCCCAAGGCAGGCAGATTACCTGAGCTCAGGATTTCGAGACCAGCCTGAGCTAGAGCGAGACCCTTTCTCTAAAAAATAGCCAGGCATTGTGACAGGAGCCTGTAGTCTCAACTACTTGAGAGGCTAAGGCAAAACAATCACTTGAGCCCAAGAGTTTGAGGTTGCTGTGAGCTATGATGCCACAGCACTCTACCGAGAGTGACAAAATGAGACTCCAGTCTCAAAAAAAAAGTGATAAATTATCAGAGAAGTGAAAATCAAAACTACAATGTGATATTACTTCTTACCTGTTAGATTGGCTATCATAAAAGATGAAAGATATCAAGTGTTGGCAAGGATATGAAGAAAAGGGAACCCTTATATACGGTTGGTGGTATTATAAATTAGTACGGGCACTTTGGAAAACCATATAGAGCAGTGGTTCTCAACCTGTGGGTCACGACCCCTTTGGATGGTATTAAAGGTTCATGGCATTAGGAAGGTTGAGGTCATCTGATATACAGGTCATCAAAAACCTATATGGCTCTGTATGGTTCCTTTTTTCCTAAAAGTAAAATCACCATATGATCCAGCAATCTCACCTCTGGGTATATTTCCAAAAGAAATAAAACATTATATTGAAGAGTTATACACGCTCCCATGTTTATTGCAGCATTATTCACAATAACCAAGATGTGGAAACAACTGAATTACCCATCAGCAGATGAACAGACTTTTAAAATGTAGGATATACATAAGTATACACAATGGCCTACTATTTGGCCTTTAAAAAGCAGGAGATTCTGTCATTTTCGACAACATGGATGAACCTACAAGACATTTTCCTAAGTAAAATGAGCCAGCCAGGCACAGGGAGACAAATAATCCATAATCTCATTTTTATGTGGAATCTAAAAGAGTTGAACTGGCTCGGAACCTGTAGTTCAGGGCTTAGGGCACCAGCCACATGCACCAGGGCTGGTGGGTCCAAACCTGGCTGGGCCCTGCTAAGCAACAATGACAACAACAACAACAAAAATAGCCGAGCATTGTGGCAGGCGCCTATAGTCCAGCTACTCAGGAGGCTGAGGCAAGAGAATTGCTTAAGCTCAGAAGTTTGAGGTTGCTGCAAGCTGTGACAGCACAGCACTCTACTGAGGGCAACATAGTGAGACTTTGTCTCAAAAAATAAAAATAAAAAAGAAAAGAATAAATAAATAAATAAGTTGAACTCATAAAAGTAGAGAGTAGGCACAGCAGTGATTACTAGAGGCTGGGGGTGGGTGTACAGGGGAAGGGAGGTGGATAGAGAAAAGAGAAATGTTGGTCAGAGGATACAAAGTTTCCGTTAGACAAGAGGAAGCAGTCCTTCCAGAATAAGTACTGGCATGAGCTGGGCTTGTTGGAGACAGAGTCTCACTTTATTGCCCTTGGTAGAGTGCTGTAGCGTCGCGGCTCACAGCAACCTCCAACTCCTGGGCTTAGGCAATTCTCTTGCCTCAGCCTCCCAAGTAGCTGGGACTACAGGCGCCCACCACAATGCCCAGCTATTTTTTTTTTCTTGTTGCAGTTTGGCCAAGGCGGTTTCAACCCGCCACCGTTGGTATATGGGGCCTTCCCCTTACTCACTGAGCCACAGGCGCCATGCTGGGCTTGTTTTTTTTTTTTTTTTTTTTGAGACAGAGTCTCACTTTATCGTCCTCAATAGACTGCTGTGGCGTCTGCTGTGCATCTGCTGTGCGTCTGCCATGGCATCACAGCTCACAACAATCTCAAACTCTTGGGCTCAAGCGATTCTCTTGTCTCAGCCTCCCAAGTAGCTGGGACTACAGGCACCTTCCACAATGCCCAGCTATTTTTAGAGACAGGGTCTTGCTCTTGCTCAGGCTGGTCTCAAACTCCTGAGCTCAAGCAATATACCTGCCTCAGCCTCCCAGAGTGCTAGGATTATGGTGCAGTAATGTGCCAAACAGTCCCGGCATGACCTGGGCTTTACATGGGCCTGTTTCCAATACTGCCACATTCTGGTCACCTGCAATTTTTATGAGACACATGTTGGTGATCTACTGCACAGCATGGTTAATACTATTAATAATACTATATCATATATTTCATTTTTAGTTTTTAGAGATGGTCTTTCTCCTGTCACCCCTGCTGAAGTGCGGTGGCATGATTATTATAACCCCCAACTCCTGAGCTCAAGAGATCCTCCTGAATAGCTGGGATTACATACAATAAATAGGCACTACCACACCCAGGTAATCTATTTTTATTTTTTGTAGAGATAGGGTCTCACTGTGTTGTCACAAACTTTTGGCCTTTACTGAGTTTCCTGCCTCAGCCAAAATTTAAAAAAAAAAAATTATTCTAAAATAAAGTCAAAGTTTTCAGCATAGAGATGGAATTTAAGGCCAAGAATATGGATGAGATTACCAAAGGAAGGAGCATGTTTAAAAAAAAAAAAAAAGACATTTCAACATTAAGATTATAGGCTCGGCACCTGTGGCTCAAGCGGCTAAGGCGCCAGCCACATACACCTAAGGTGGCGGGTTCGAATCCCCAGCCCGGCCGCCAAACAACAATGATGGCTGCAACCAAAAAATAGCCGGGCGTTGTGGCGGGCGCCTGTCCCAGCTACTTGGGAAACTGAGGCAGGAGACTCACTTGAGCCCGGGAGTTGGAGGTTGCTGTGAGCTGTGATGCCATAGCACTCTACCCAGGGGGACAGCTTGAAGCTCTGTCTCAAAAAAAAAAAATTAGGATTATAAAACATAAGAATTATAGCAGGCTGGGCTCAGTGGATCACGCCTATAACCTAGCACCCTGGGACACCGAGGTGGATAGATCAACTGAGCTCATGAGTTCAAGACCTCGGCCTGAGTCAGAGGAGACCTCATCTCTAAAAATAGCTGGGTGTTGTGGGAGGCGCCTGTAGTCCCAGCTACTAGGGAGGCTGAGGCAAGAGAATCGCTTAAGACCAAGAGTTTGAGGTTGCTGTGAGCTGTGATGCCACAGCACTCTACCAAGGGTAACAAAGTGAGACTCTGTCTCAAAAAAAAAAAAAAAAAAGAAGAAGATTTACAGCTAATGAATATAGAAGGAATAATGAAATTAGAAAATCATCACTTTGTAATGTACATAGTTACCATTCAATAAAAAAAAAAGAAAAGAAAAGAAAATCATCACTTTGTGGCTTGGCGCCTGTAGCTCAAGTGGCTAGGGCGCCAGCTACATACACCAGAGCTGGCAGGTTTGAATCCAGCCTGGGCCCACCAAACAAGGACAGCTACAGCCAAAAAATGACCAGGCATTGTGGCGGGCGCCTGTAAAGTATAAATACTAAAAACAGTGACCCGTAATCTTGTCAAGCCTTTAGTTTAAATTACAGGAGACAAGAGAAACAGCTAATGACACTATAAGAAAGCCATCAGGCTAATCCAAATCACTGGCATAGAAATAAAAGGAGTGGAGGAAGAACTGTTCTAGATTAAAAGAAGCTCAAGAAATGTAACAACCAAATGCAGCTGTGGACCTTCTTTGTATCCCAATTTCAAAAAAGATTACAAAAAGACCACTTGAAAAATTTGAAAATGGACTGAGTATTAGATGACATCAATGAAGTATTTATTTTGTTAGGTGTGATATGGTACGGTGGTTTTATATGAATATGTTCTTTTTAAGATATATACTGAAGTATTTAAGGGAGAAAATGCCAGGAAGTATGAGGATTTATTTATTTATTTATTTAAGAGACAGAGTCTCACTTTGTTGCCCTCGTTAGAGTACTGTGGCATCACAGCTCACAGCAACCTCCAGCTCTTGGGCTTAGGCAATTCTCTTGCCTCAGCCTCCCAAGTAGCTGGGACTACAGGTGTCCACCACAATGCCCAGCTATTTTTTGTTGCAGTTTGGCCAGGGCTGGGCTGGAACCCACCACCCTCAGTATATGGGGCCAGCGCCCTACTCACTAAGCCACAGGTGCTGCCTGGGATTTATTTTATTTAAAGTATCTTAGAAGATAGGAGAGGAATATCAGCAGAATCTGAGAAGCAGCAGCCAGTGAGTTGGGAATAAATTCAGAAAAGTGAGGGGTCCTAGAAGACAAATGAATCATGAGTTTCATGAATTAGTGATCAGCTTTCACAAATAACATTGGGTAAGGAAGATAAGGATTGAGAATTGACCACTGCATTTAGTTATATGAAAGTCTTTGGTGACCTTAACAAAAGCTATCTGGGTAGAGTGACAGGGTTGTAAAAACCTGATTGGAGTGCGTTCAAGAGAAGCTGGGAGGAAAGAAATTAAAAATGAGAAGTGTAAGCAATGATAGTTACACATAGAATTTTGCTCTAAAATGGAGCAGCAACTGGAGTGGAAAGTAGAGTTAAGAGAGAGTTTTTAAGCAATGAACTAGTAGATTAAAGTTCTTATACCAGTGAGTGACAAAGGATGAAATCTTTTGCACAAATTGAGGGGTTAAGAATAACAGGACAGAAGACAAAGAACTTAGTGGGAATAATGCTAAAAAGTAGTTTGATATGGGAGAAGAAACTTGTGGAAGTTCTTTTCTGATTGCTTCTATTAATCCACTGAAATTAGAAGCAAGGTCACAGGCTCAGAGAGACGAGAGAGGTCTGAAAACTAAGAAGGATGAAATAGGCATCTAGTAGAATGGATGTGTGAATACCTGAGAGACTGTAATAATGACTGCCAAGTAGCTTTAGGGTCCTGCTAGATGTTTATAATTATCTATTTCAATTGAGACCATTCAGCATGATTGTTTCTTCAGCCACATTCATCTCAGTAGGCCAAAGTTGGATTTAGCAAAGTGTATTAGTTTCCCATTGTTCCTGCTGCAAATTATCATAAATGGCTCTGCACCTGTAACTCAGTGGCTAGAGCACCTGCCACATACACCAGGGCTGGTGGATTTGAACCCACTCAGGGCCTGCCAAACAACAATGACAACTGCAACAACAACAACAACAACAACAAAAAGCTGGGCATTGTGGCAGGCACCTATAGTCCCAGCTACTTGGGCGGCTGAAGCAAGAGAATCGCTTAAGCCCAAGAGTTTGAGGTTGCTATGAGCTATGAGGCCACAGCACTCTACCAAGGGCAACATAGTGAGACTCTGTCTCAAAAAAAAAAAAAAAAAATTAGCACAAATGTAATGGCTTAAAACAATATGAATGCATTATCTTTTATCTTGCAAGTTAAATAGTTTAGAAGTCTATATACACAGGTATCACCAGGCTAAAATTAACATGTCAGCAGGGCTGCATTCCATTCTAGGAGAAACTCTGGTTTTTGCCTTTTTCCAGCTTCCAGAAGACACACACATTTCTTGGCTCATGGCCCCTTCCTCCATCTTCCAAGCCAGCTAGGAAGGTTCATACACCATCACTCTGACCTCCTCTTCTGCATCCCTCTTCCACTTCTAAGGACACCTATGATTACATTGGGCCCACTCAGATAGTCCAAGGTAACTTCCCTATTTTAGCGTCAGTTGATTAGTGACCTTATAATAATAATTCCATCATCCACATTAATTCCTTTTTGCCAGGTAACACGTTCAAAGTTTCAGGAATGAATTTGTAGACATCCCAGGAGAGAGGAGCATTATTCTGCCTACCACACGAAGGCTGAGGTCTTGGCCAAGCCAGTATAATCAAGTGTGAGAGAGGGCGGCACCCATTGTGCCAGTCACATGCACCAGGGATGGTGGGTTCAAACCCAGCCCTGGCCTGCTGAAAACAAAATATAGCCAGGCATTGTGGCAGGCGCCTATAGTCCCAGCTATTCGGGGGGCTGAGGCAAGAGAATTGCTTAAGCCCAAGAGTTGGAGGTTGCTGTGAACTGTGATGCTACAGCATTCTACCAAGGGTGACAAAGGGAGACTCTGTCTCAAAAATAAATAAATAAATAAATATAAAAAATTAACTGTGAGAGAGAGAAACAAGTTGTATGCAAGGAAGTCTCCATAATTACTGACTCTGAACTTTAAACTATGTAAGGAGGGAAGGAAGGACCTGAGAGAGATGAGCAACAGTGAAAAGACAGAATCAAAGGACTGTAAGTTCCAGTGATATCAAAGGGCTATTGGTATTAATGTACTAGAGAGAATAAAGTAGAGGTTGGAGAATAGAATACTTGAAATAGAGGTAACAGATAATCAAGTCTGATCCTGGCTGGGTGAGGTGGCTCACGCCTGTAATCCTAGCACTCTGGGAGGCCAAGGTGGGTAGATTGCTTGAGCTCTTGAGTTCTAAACAGGCCTAAGCAAAAAGCAAGACCCCGTCTCTACTAAAATATAGAAAAACTGAGGCAAGAGGTTCACTTGAGCCAAAGACTTGAGGTTGCTGTGAGCTATGACACCACAGACCTCTACTCAGAGTGAGAGCTTGAGACTCTGACTCAAAACAAACAAACAACAACAACAAAAGTCTGATTCCATTATTAGTATTTCACTGCTGATAGCTTTTAAGTTCCACATCTCTGTCTTTCTCTCCTGTCCCACATCTGGGCAAGCTAAGAAAAAAATCCCAGCTCCTTCCTCCTTTGGCACCAGAGGGAAGCTTAGACCATGCAAGTTTCAGCCCCCACACAAGAATCCTCACCCTGGCCATACCATAAAAACACCAAGCCTATGTGCTTTCTCTGCTCTCGCAAGCCATTTTCAGACCAGGTCCAGAAACCTGCCCAGCTTTCCCCAGAAAGCCTTATATATCTACTAAACATTTTCATACCCTCTTGGTAGGGGGTGTATCAGCAGTCTTGACATCACAACCAAATTTCAGGTGGGGACACACCTGTCTCTGCAAGGTGGTCAATACAGGAGGGGAGGGGTTGTAGTACTTGGTAATGACAAGGTATATTGTACAACCATGATGGTGAATAGAGGTAAGGGAAAGGACAAGATAACTAGAGTAAAAAAGGAACTGAGAAGCCAGGGTATTGGCAAGATACTCTGCATGAATACTGAAATTAACAAGAAGTTTAATGAGAATATACTGATGTGGTTTTTTGTTTGTTTTTGAGACAGAGTCTCACTTTCTTGCCCCTGGTAGAGTGCCATGGTGTCAACCTCAAACTCTTGGGTTCAAGAGACCCTTTTGCCTCAGCCTCCTGAGTAGCTGAGGCTACAAGGGCCTGCCATGATGCTCAGCTAATTTTTCTATTTTTAGTAGGGATGGGGTCTCACTCTTGCTCAGGCTGGTCTCAAACTCCTAAGCTCAGGCAATCCTCTTGGCCTCCCAGAGTGATAGGATTACAGGCATGAGCCACCATGCCTGGCCTTGAATGGGAATTTTAAATGCACATTCCCTAAGACCCAGCAATCCCACCCAGCAATCCCACTTCCAAAGAGTACACTCAATTAAAATATGCACAAAAATTTACACAAAGGCTATTTATTTTTTTTTTTGAGACGGAGCCTCAAGATATCCCCCTGGGTAGAGTGCCATGGCATCACAGCTCATAGCAACCTCCAACTCCTGGGCTCAAGAGAGTCTCCTGCCTCCACCTCCCAAGTAGCTGGGACCACAGGCGCCCACCACAACACCTGGCCATTTTTTGGTTGCAGCCATCATTGTTGTTTGGCGGGCCCGGGCTGGGGATTTGAACCCGCCACCCTAGGTGTATGTGGCTGGCGCCTTAGCCGACTGAGCCACAGGTGCTGAGCCGGCCTATGCTTTTCATACACAAATAGCCCCTCATAAGGATTTTTGATAAACCAAGACATAATATCCTTAGAGAAGGGACTGCGGCCAGTTGCAATCTAAATATCAATTTTCTCTTTTTATAAAATAAACTTAAAACTCTCC
>CAUYQV010128570.1:0-54102 GCA_963574575.1 Galagoides demidoff | reverse complement strand
CTGCAACCAAAAAAAAAATGGCCGGGCGTTGTGGCGGGCGCCTGTGGTCCCAGCTACTCTGCCTACTTGGGAGGCAGAGGCAGGAGACTTGCTTGAGCCCAGGAGTTGGAGGTTGCTATGAGCTGTGATGCCATGGTACTCTACCCAGGGGGATAGCTTGAGGCTCCGTCTCAAAAAAAAAAAAAAAAAAGAAAAGAAAAGAAAGAATGATTATACATACTTCTTAACCAATGTTGCTGGAGACCATTATTTTCTGAACCCTCAATTTGGGATCTTCCTGGAAAACTTAAGACAACTGATCATAATTTTAATGGTATGCTGTTCAGCTGTCCTGGCTTGGTATCTAAGTCCAGTTAGCCCCACAGAATGAATTCTGCACATACCCTAAGACTCTTTTTTTTTTTGAGACAGAGTCTCACTGTGTTGCCCTGGGTAGAGTGCCATGGTATCACAGCTCACAGCAACCTCAAACGTTTGGGCTTAAGCGATTCTCTTGCCCAGACTCCCAAGTAGCTGGGACTATAGGTGCTGCCAGAATGCCTGGCTATTTTGTGGTTGTAGTTGGCCTGGGGATTTGAACCTGCCAGCTCCAGTATATGTGGCTGGCGCCCTAGCCGCTGAGCTACAGGCACTGAGCCCCTAAGACTCTTTAGGGTCAGAGATTCTTCCCATCTACTAAGAGAGAAACTGTTGGCCAGATATCTTTAGTGACTTTGTAAGTGCCTTTATGAACACCTCCTGGGAAGCTAAGAGAAGAAAAGTATAGACAGACTCACCTCATGGGTGTAAGTACGAACAGGGACTCCAAAGGCTCTGGCTAGTCCAAAGTCTGCTAGCTTGATAGACCCCTCTGCGTTGATAAGCAGATTCTGAGGCTTAAGGTCTCGGTGCAGGACTCGATGAGAATGGCAGAAAGCTAGGCCCTGGAGCAGCTGGAATAAATAGCTCTGACAAGGAGAGAGATAGGGAGAAGACTGTTTTTCTACAGTGAGCAGATTAGGTTTGTTCTGTGCCCCCAAATCTCTACTAAAGACTTACTGGGTTGGATTATAATACATGTTTATGAGCTGTTTCTCCAACTGTACTGGCAGCCTAGTGAGGATAAGGACATCACACCTTAATTCAGTTTTGTATCTGTTCTTCATACCCTGTGCTTAGCACACTGAAGGTATTCGATATATGTGCACTGAAAAGGCTCAGTGCCTGTAGCTCAGTGGCTAGGGCGCCAGCTACATATACCAGAGCTGGCGGGTTCAAATCCAGCCTGGGCCTGCCAAGCAACAATGACAACTGCAACCAAAAAATAGCCAGGCGTTATGGTGGGCGCCTGTAGTCTCAGCAACTTGGGAGGCTGAGGCAAGAGAATCACTTAAGCCCAAGACCTTGAGATTGCGACATAGTGAGACTCTGTCTCAAAAAAAAAAAGAAAAGTGTGCACTGAAAAAATGTTTGTTGAAAGATTATATGTAGCTCTGAGAGTGAAGAATCAATTCCTAAAATAGATAACAGAGACTCACTGGCTAGTTCTTCCACCAAAGTGGTGAAAGGGTTTTTTTTGAGGAATCTACCAAGTGCTCTCAAATCCCATTTACCTGAGTTTCATCTGACCTCCCACCTAAACCACTAGGTTGACTCACAAGTTTCAACTTTGATTCTTCACCCAACCCTAGGGTTAATGAGTATGATGAACAGAGAAGAGATACCAAAAAGGGGAGTGTGTGTAAGAGTATGTGTGTGTCCGTGTGAGTGTAGGGGGATAAAGGCTGGGAAGGAAGCCAAGATCACAAGTTATGACCCTGAGCTGACTTGCTTCCAGTCCCCCCAAGACATGCCCACGGTGGGGAAGAGCTGATGAGGAGCATTACCTTGATGAGAGGGAGAGGAATGCCCGTGAGAGCAGAGGCATCCATGAATTTCTTGAGGTCTTGGTGTAGAAATTCAAAAACCAGGTAGAGTTTATTTTCTGTGTGGATGACATCCAGCAGCCTAGGGAAGGGAAGGTCAGGGAAATGAGTTGAGGGAAGAGACATTCCCACATTATACTGACACTACTCATCCTCCTTTCCTATCAGATCACCTCCCAGACATACACTTACTTGACAATATTAGGATGGTTAAGCTCCTTAAGCAGTGAGATCTCTCGAATAGCAGTACTGGGTACACCCTCTGTCTCACTTGGAGAGGTCGGGAAAGAAGAGATGAAAATATGGTTACAAATATTCCTTCTCCCCAAGCCCAGTCATTCTTTCCCCCTCAAGGAGATATCGTCCTAGGACCCTCTAGTAAAGTGAGAGAAGGGGTGCTGCTTTAAAGAGTTAATTTTGGGGTACTCAGGTCGTGACTTTTAGAGACATTAAGGTCTTTCTTTCTTTCCAGTTTTTCCAGAGGTTAGATAAGTAAAGCCATCAGGTGAAGGTGAAGCAGAGAGCTGGTAATAGAGAAGAAATGGTGGAGTAGCACCTAGCTTCCCCAGAGGGGCCAGTGAGGTTTAACTGCCATTTTCTTGAAAGAGATAGAATTCTAAGATGAGGGTGGGGTTGGGGCAGTGAAGAGGGCTCTTCATTCAGAAAGGTGCTCTTCGCAAGTTTCCACATAAGCTAAGTCCTTGGAGAATCCTGGACCCCCCCCCCCCATCTCAGAGGCCTCCTTTCTCTTCCTGACTCTCTCTGGCTGTATATTTGGGGACATCATCCGGCTTAGGTCGGGAAGAAAGTTTTCCACGGATTCTACACCACTCTATACTCTCACTAGAAAAACCTATACTGTCCCCCAACCCACCTCTCCACTTCAAAAGACGTCCCTCCCTGCTCTCTTCCGGTCCCTGGACTGCCACCCGCCAGTTGGTGTGGAGGGACGGTCAAGAAGCTTCCCAGTTAAGAGTCCCGGGTACAGAGGCCACTCACGTGTCCAGGCGGATTTTCTTAAGCGCCACTACTTCTCCTGTTAACTTGTTTCTGGCCTTATACACAACTCCGTACGTGCCCTCTCCGATCTTTTCCACCTTTTGGAAGTTCTCCATGAAGCGCAAACGAGTAGGGTCTGCCCGGCCCTGGAGCGGGGGCCTGGGAACCCGGCAGAAAATGGGCCCCGGCTCTTGGGGGCCGAGAAGGGGGAAACAGGGCCTGGCACCGTGGCCCCAGGTCACGATGGAACGCAGTGTATTTCTCACTCTTGTCAATTTGCCCAACTTGAAACAATGTTACCGCCTGCCCCCCAGTTCCCGACCGCCAACAGAGGCCCCTCCCCTCCTTCCCGCGTTTCCCTGACCCCGCCCACATGCCTTCCTATTGGCCAACGTCAGAGAGGGCGGGGCTAGCCTCAAGGGACTCTGCCCAGTACAAGTTTGGTTCCGAGGGGTCAGAGAAGTTTCTTCCTCCGTGGGCCAGCGGAACACTTTTTCCCAAGTGTCTGCTTTGGGTTCGAGTTTCCTAGCTATGTGTCTAGACTTAAGGGATTCTGTGCTCTCTATCTCGCTCTTTTAACCACCCCTGGGGAAAATGTGTACCGATCTAAGATTAAATTCCATCTGGCCTAGGGCTGGGCGCGGTGGCTCACGCCTGTAATCCCAGCACTTTAGGAAGCCGAGGTGGGCGGATCTCCCGAGCTCACGAGATCGAGACTGGTTTGAGCTAGAGCGGGACACCATCTCTAAATAGCAGGACGTTGTGGCGGGTGCCTGTAGTCCCAGCTACTCAAGAGGCTGAGGCAAGAGAAATCACTTGAGCCCAAGAATTTGAGGTTGCTGTGAGCTGTGATGTCACAGCACTCTACTCAGGGGAACAGCTTGAGTCTCTGTCTCAAAAAAAAGAAGTTGTTGGCTCAGCACCCGTAGCACAGCGGTTATGGGGCCAGCCACATACACTGAAGTTGGCAGGTTCGAACCTGACCCGGGCCAGCTAACTAGCAATGACAACTGTAACAAAAAATAGTCAGGCATTGTGGCAGGCGCCTGTAGTCCCAGTTACTTGGGAGGCAGAGGCAAGAGTATCTCTTGAGCCCAAGAATTAGAGGTTGCTGTGAGCTATGACGCTATTGCACTCTACCAGGGGCAACAAAGTGAGATTCTGTCTCAAAACAAACAAACAAAAACCACCTGGCCCAGGGAACCTTTTTTTTAAAAAAACAAGAATCTGGCTCGGTGCCTGTGGCTCAAGTGGCTAAGGCGCCAGCCACATACACCTAAGGTGGCGGGTTCGAATCCAGCCTGGGCCCGCCAAATAACAATGATGGCTGCAACCGGAAAAAAAAAATAGCCAGGCACTGTGGCAGGCACCTGTAGTACCAGCTACTTGGGAGGCTGAGGCAGGAGACTCGCTTGAGCCAGGGAGTTGGAGGTTGCTGTGAGCTGTGATGCCACAGCACTCTACCCGGGGGGACAGCTTGAGGCTCTGTCTGAAAAAAAAAACAAGAATCTGGGGTTCTGAAAAGTGTTGCCACCACCTTTCAGCTTACTCCAGTACTCTCTTTCTCTCTGTTTTTGTATGCAGTGTTCTGTTTCTGTCTTTTAAATAAATTCCTGGATTGAGTAATTTATTTTCCCATTATGAATTGCGTATGTCTAGTATGCGTTATGTAAGGGCCTTTCTTTCAGTCAACTCTTCCCTGGGGATCAAGTGTGTCAAGATGATAGTGATCCAGTGAAACCAGAAACTGTCATTGAGTAGTGGAATGTAAAGGAATGTCCAAAGACCGGGATCTCTCCTCAGTTCTTCCCTTTTCCAGCCCCTCCCAGGACTCCCCTGGAGAGACAAGAGGGAGGGCTATGCAAATGAGCACCCCTTTCTTATATAGGGGCTGATCCCAGCCCTGTAGCAACTTTGGTTGCAGGAGGGATGGACAGGATGGATCTCCGGCTGAGAAGGTGCCTTTTCCATTTGGCTGTGATGAGTGCTCTGGTGGCTGTGGGGAGGACAGAAGGTGAGTGTGAGTATGTGGAGGTGAATAGCAGTGAATCTGGGGATGAACACCTACTCTGGGTTGAATCTGGGGATGAACACCTACTCTGGGTTTTCCTCTCTTAATGGGAGATACTGGCAATACTTCAGGCTTCTCCCACCCATTCGATTTAGTGAGGATGTGTGCACTGAGTTCATTCCCTACGTGGAAATTAGGGATTGAACCTGAAAATAATCTCGTATATTTAGAGTGGCAGAAGGATAGCAGGTCTTTGGCACACTAATTCTGTGGCCCCTTTGGCAGTGATCTGGAGCAGGGACTCCAGAGGGGGGAAGTGGGTAAGAACTATTTTACATAATGTTTCAGGTACTTGGGGTAGGGAATTTAAAGTGGGACGTAATAGAATGTGGTATTGGATGAGAAGGCTAAGGAGATACTCCTTTCGGTCTTTGGGATGTAGATGGGTAAACACAGCCAAGGCCTTTGTTCTGGGGTTGGGAGAGACAGGCAGAGGGGTCTCAGCTGAGCATCACATGAAAGGGCTCTTGGGGGATTGGGGCCTCGTGACAGGAGCAAGGGGCGGGTGTAGGGGGTGGTGAAAGGGTCTGGAATGTCACGTGCTGCTCTGAAGAGGGAGGGTTGCAAGTGGAAAAAGATTGGGGCATCTTATGACTTCTTTTGCTCTACTGATGAGATGCTCAATGAGATGTTTCCAACTCCTCCCCCAGCAGAATCAACTAGGTTTACAGCACACATTAGAAATGGGGCAAGGATATATATGAAACGTATACATTATATCCTAGGCCCCCTTCTCTCTGCAGAACTCTAGCCTCACAGACTTCTAGGAAGGCCTCCTTAATCTGCCTTCCCTCATTAAGCTATAGTTTCAAGTTTTTTCTTTTTTCCTTCCTTCCTTTTTTTTGGGACAGAGTCTCACTCTATCTCCCTGGATAGAGTGCTGTGGTGTCACAGCTCACAGCAACCTGAAACTCTTGGGCTCAAGTGATCCTCTTGTCTCACCCTCCTGAGTAGCTGGGACCACAGGTGCCTGCCACAACACCTGGCTGGTTTTTCTATTTTTAGTAGAGACAGGGTCTCTCTTTGCTCAGGCTTGTTTTAAACTCCTGAGCTCAGCCAATCCACCTGCCTGATCCTCCTAGAGTGCTAGGATTACAGATGTGGACGACCATGCCTGGCCTCAAGTCTTTTTCTTTTACTATGTTCCTTAACATATTTTGGAAACAGTCTGTTCACATTCACCCACCTGAGGCTCTTAAAAGATTGGGTTTACATTTTGGATTCTGATTTTAAAAATTATAAGAAGACATTTTTCTAGATGTTTGTGAAATTGTATGTGGACTGGGTTTGGTAATTTTGTCTAGCATGAAATAGACTTTGTGCTTATACAAGAAATATTCATTATTTTTTATAGATACATACTGAATTTATAGGGTTAAAATAGGAAGATGTCTAGGATTTGCTATTAAATACTTTAGCCAACCCACCTTCCCACCCTCAAACCAAAAGCAACACTGATAAGGATAAATAAAGTAAATGTGACAAAATGTTGATAGTTGGATCTGGGTGAGGGCATATGGAGGTTCATTATATCCTTTTCCCTCAGACCTCTCTCAGTCAGTTATAATAATTTTGGCTTCTGTGCCCCCACCCTCAATCTTTGCCTACTTCTAATCCATCATCCTTACTGCTTGCCATGGTGATCTTTCTAAAACACAAATTTAATCATATTCAAAAGCTTCGAATAAGTAACTTTTTTGTGAATTGTATATTAATTTAAAATAGTAAAACAACAAATCATAAGATATGGCTTTGCCTACAGGATCCTTATCCTGGCACTCAAAGTCTCCAACCCACATTCTCAGCCTAACATGCCATGTACTTCTATGTCTCCATACATTTGCTCATGCTAGTCCTAGGGCCACTCCCCACTGAAGTTTTTCCCCAATCAGCTAGAATCAAATAAATCTATTTAGTCTTGTGTTTTGTTGTACTACATGTACATCTGTTATGGCACATATTAAACAGTGCTTTGAATTATGGTAATTTATGTACATGTTTATTCCACCTTGAATCCCTTCAGAGCCATATCTTATTCATTTCTTAAGTCCTTTGTATAACAGTGGTACCTGGTGGGTATTCAGTAAATTAAAATGCCACTTTGAATGTGAGGATGAATAGAGTGATAAGGGATAGAGTATTACCCTCTGGGAAGGGACTGAGTGAAGATCCTAGGGCCCTCATGACACATTTTTCTTAGGACCCAGAGAACAGGACTGGCTTGGTGTCTCAAGGGAATTTAGAACTAAAACCTGGAATAGACAGCTGTATCCAGAGTGGACAGAAGTCGAAGGACTTGACTGCTGGAAAGGTAGGAACTTATAACTTCCAAAGGAGGGCATGGTGGGAATGGGATGGGGAGAAAAGCAAGAAGAACTGGGCTGAATGTAGTTTGGGAAAAGAAAACATATCTGGGATTGCTGCCGCCGATAGCACAGTGGTTACTTTGTCAACCACGTACACCAAGGCTGGTGGGTTTGAACACAGCCCGGTCCAGTTAAACAACAATGACAACTACAACAAAAAATAGCCTGGCGCCTGTAGTCCCAGCTACTCGGGAGGCTGAGGCAAGAGAATCGCTTAAGCCCAAGAGTTGGAGGTTGCTATGAGCTATGATGCCACAGCACTCTACCGAGGGTGACATAGTGAGACTCTGTCTCCAATAAAAAGAAAGAAAGAAATATCTGGGGAGGGGAAGCCAATGAATACCAGCTAATGCAGCTTCCCTTCCCAGGTGGTCAAGTATCCCTGGAGGTCAGTAATGATGGGCCTACTCTGATTGGTGCAAATGCTTCCTTCTCTATTTCTCTGCACTTCCCTGGAAGCCAAAAAGTACTGCCAAATGGACAGGTAATCTGGGCCAACAACACCATCATCAATGGTGAGTACCTCTCAATTTGAGGCCCTTTTTCCTAGGGCTCAGGACCCTTGGTGTCTCAAATGAGCTCAGGGAATGCCCCTTTCGTCCTCTACTTTTTTCAACAAGTTATATATGTAATATATACTCATTGTAGTGCAATTAGAAAACAGAGATAAAATAAAAAGAAAATTACAGTTCTTAATATAGGAGACATTGGAATCCTGTGGACCTAAAAGTTGGACAGACCAAGAATTAAATTTGCCACTAGTATATGACCTTGGGCAAATTACTTGACCGTTTTGTGCTTCTATTATCAAAGCAGAATGGGATTGTTGTAAAGACTAAAATGTGAAAGTGCAGTGGCTTATGCCTGTATTCTCGGCACTTTGGGTGGCTGAGGTGAGAGGATCACTTGAGCCCAGTTCAAGACCAGCCTGAGCAACATAGTATGACCCCTCGTCATATAAAAAAAAAAAAAAAAAGAACCAAAACCGGTGGGTCGCTTGAGCTCAGGAGTTCTAGACCAGCCGAGCAAGAGTAAGACCCAATTTCTAAAAAATAGCTGGGTGTTGTGGCTGGCGCCTATAGCCCCAGCTCTTTGGGAGGCTGAGGCAAAAAAAATCACTTGAGTCCAAGAGTTTGAGCTGGCAAGAAAGTGAGACTGTCTCAAAAAAAAAAAAAGAAAAAGAAAAAGTAGCTGAATATGATGGTGCATGCCTGCATGCCTGTAGTCCCAGCTACTCAGGAGGCTGAGGTAGAGGATTTTTTTTTTTGAGACAGTCTCACTTTTTTGTCCCCAGTAGAGTGCCATAGTGTCATAGCTCACAGCAACCTCAAACTCTGGTTGGGCTTAAGTAATCCCCTTGCCTCAGCCTCCCAACTAGCTAGGACTACAGGTACCCACCACAATGCCCAACTAATTTTAGAGACAGGGTCTTGCTCTTTCTCAGGCTGGTCTCAAACTCCTGAGCTCAAGCAATCCACCCACCATGGCCTCCTGGAGTGCTGGGATTATAGGTGTGAGCCACTACACCTGGCCCGAGGTGGGAAGATTGCTTAAGCTCAGGAGTTTGAGGTTGCAGTAAGCTATGGTAATACCACTGCACTCTAGCCCAGACAACAGAGACCCCATCTTGAAAAACAAAAATGTGGGTTCAGTGCCCATAGCTCAGTGGTTAGGGTGCCGGCCACAGAGAGCAAGGTCGAGGGATTCAAACTTGGCCCTGGCCAGCTAAACAACAATGACAACTGCAACAACAACAAACAAATAGCCAGGTGTTGTGGTGGGTGCCTGTAGTCCCAGCTACTTGGAAGGCTGAGGCAAGAGAATCGCTTGAGCCCAAGAGTTTGAGGTTGCTGTCAGCTGTGACAGCACCACTCTACCGAGGGCTAAATAGTTAGACTCTGTCTCCAAAAAAAAAAAAAAAAAAGTGATGCTCAATGAATCCCCAACAATAAAAAAAAAAAAAGTGATGATGTGTAAAGTATTTAAGATAATGTCAGCTCGGCACCTGTGGCTCAAGTGGCTAAGGCGCCAGCCACATACACCTAAGGTGGTGGGTTCGAATCCAACCCAGGCCCACCAAAACAACAATGATGGCGGCTCGGCGCCTGTGGCTCAAGCGGCTAAGGCGCCAGCCACATACACCTAAGGTGGCAGGTTCGAATCCCCAGCCCGGGCCACCAAACAACAATGATGGCTGCAACCAAAAAAAAAAAAAAAATGGCCGGGTGTTGTGACGGGCGCCTGTAGTCCCAGCTACTTGGGAGGCTGAGGCGGGAGACTCGCTTGAGCCCAGGAGTTGGAGGTTGCTATGAGCTGTGATGCCATGGCCCTCTACCCAGGGGGACAGCTTGAGGCTCCGTCTCAAAAAAACAAAAACAAAAACAAAAACAAAAACAATGATGGCTGCAACCAAAAAATAGCCAGGCGTTGTGGCGGGCACCTGTGGTCCCAGCTACTTGGGAGGCTGAGGCGGGAGAATCGCTTGAGCCCTAGAGTTGGAGGTTGCTGTCAGCTGTGATGCCAGAGCACTCTACCCAGGGGGACAGCTTGCGGCTCTACCTCAAAAAAAAAAAAAAAAAAAGATAATGTCTGTCTAGCCTATAGTAAAGACGCAATAAATGTTATCTAGTGCTGTTTTTTATTTTTATCCCAATAGCTAGGGCAAATACTAAACATTTTGATATAGGTTCAAACTCTTTCCTTTGTAAGTATATATGTATGCATCTTAAATTGTAGTTTTCATATTCCCAACTATCCCCCCCCCTCGAATGTATTGTACCCTGAAGAACGTATTTTCTAGCTAGAGACTATTCCCAGAGCTTCTCTTTGATCCTCTAGGAGAAATTCTATGGGTTTTGGTACATAATAAAGAATGCTAGGGTTTGATTGATGGTGACTCTGTATTTACCTTTCAGGAAGCCAAGCATGGGGAGGACAGCCAGTGTATCCCCAAGAACCTGATGATACCTGCATTTTCCCTGATGGTGGGCCCTGTCCATCTGGCTCTTGGTCTCAGAGGAGAAGTTTTATTTACGTCTGGAAGACCTGGGGTGAGGGACTCCCTTCTCTGGCCTGTAATCCACACTTGTATTTACCTCTTCATACCTGATCACCTTTCTTTTTGCCACCCTTAACTTCTTTGATTTTCTTTCGTCTTCATTTTCCCCAGGTTTCTTCCTCTTCTATAGCACCTTGCCCTCTTCAATTCTATCGTAATTCTGTCTGGCAGCCCTTCTCCAATTGTAGTCCTACCCCACAGAACCCCCCATTAAGACCCCTTCCCTGCACATACACCCCCATGTCATATCCAAACACCCTCAGAAGTAATCACCCTCAATAGACCTCCTGACCTCTTCTCTGGTACCCCTCAGTTCCCTTTGACTAGTAACTTCCTCCTCCCTGCTTTTCCTTCCAAAAACCTCAGGCCAATACTGGCAAGTTCTAGGGGGCCCAGCATCCGGGCTGAGCATTGGAACAGGCAGGGCAATGCTGGGCACACATACCATGGAAGTGACTGTCTACCACCACCGGGGGTCCCGGAGCTACATACCCCTTGCTCATTCCAGCTCAGCCTTCACCATTACCGGTAAGGGTTTAGAAAGGGGCATGGCTAGTTATGGTGGGGAAGCTTGGCTGGACTGAAAGGGGACATGTGTGCAACCCTAAAGGGTCTGGCTGAGGAAGACCTGGGCAGGGAAATATGGGACTTATAGCCAGTGAAGCGCTGTTTGGTCAGCTTGGGGTTAGAGAGTGTGTCTGTGAAAAGAGAAACTATGGCTCAGGCCTCGTTCTCATTTTTTTTGTCTCTAATCCTAGACCAGGTGCCTTTCTCCGTGAGTGTGTCCCAGCTACAGGCTCTGGATGGAGGGAACAAGCACTTCCTGAAAAATCAACCTCTGACTTTTGCCCTCAAGCTCCATGACCCCAGTGGCTATTTGGCTGGGGCTGACCTCTCCTATACCTGGGACTTTGGAGACAGTACTGGGACCCTGATCTCTCGGGCACTTGTGGTTACTCACACTTACCTGAAGTCTGGTCTAGTCACTGCCCAGGTGGTCTTGCAGGCTGCCATTCCACTCACCTCCTGCAGCTCCTCACCAGTTCCAAGCACTACCAATGGGCACATGCCAACGGCAGAGGCCCTAGGCACCACAACTAGTCAAATGCCTACTGCAGAAGTTGTAGATACTACACCTGGCCAGATGGCAACCACAGAGCCTCTTGGAACCACAGCTGTGCAGGTGCTAAGCACAGAAGTCATAGGGACTACCCCCATGCAGGTGCCAACTGCTGAGGGCACAGGTACAACACTTCAGCAGGTACCAACTTCAAAGGTCGGAGGTACCACATTTGCAGAGATGTCAACTACAGAACCTATAGGCACAGCACCTGCAGAGATGTCTACTGCAGAGCCCTCTGGAACCACAGATGCACAGGTAACAACTACAGAGTTGGTAGAGACTGCAGCTGGAGAGTTACCCACTCCTGACCTTGAGGATCCAGGTGCCAACCCAATCATGCCTACAGAACGTATTACAGGTAAGAAAACTAGTGTGAACGAGGCTCACTGAGGCTTGGTTTTTTTTTTTGTTTGTTTGTTTTTTGAGACAGTCTCACTATGTTGCCCTTGGTAGAGTGCCGTGGCGGCATCACAGCTCATAGCAACCTAAAACTCTTGGGCTCATAGCAACCTAAAACTCTTGCCTCAGACTCCCAAGCAGCTGGGACTACAGGTGCCTGACACTATGTCCAGCTAGTTTTTCTATTTTTATTTTTATTTTGAGACAAGAGTCTCACTTTGTCATCCTTGGAAGAATGCTGTGGCATCAGCTCACAGCATCTCAAACTCTTGGGCATAAGCAATTTTCTTGCTTTAGCCTCCCAAGTAGCTGGGACTACAGGTGCCTGCCCCACACCCAATTACTTTTAGAGAAGGGGGTCTCACTCTTGCTCAGGCTGGTCTCGAACCTGTGAGCTCAGGGCAATCCACCCGTCTTGCCTCCCAGAGTGCTTTACAAGCATGAGTCACAGTGCGCAGCCAGTTTTTCTATCTTTAGTAGAGACGAGGTCTCTCTCTTGCTCAAGCTGGTCTAGAACTCCTGAGTTCTAGCAATCCACCTGCCTTGGCCTCCCACAGTGCTGAGATTACTGGCTGAACCACCTCACCCGGGCAGATTTCTACCACTGAGAACTATTGGGAAGGCGAGGAAACAGACTGTGATCATTTACACAATGAAATAATATACGATATATAAATATCATTGTCTGCTCAAGTATAAATGTATAGATTTTTTTCTAGATTTTGAGACCCTTATCCTCCCATTTTTCCACCCGTGGATTCCCCTATTCCATAGCAAAAGGGAGGAATGAGATGATGACATATAAATGAGTTAAAGTGTTGGATGTCTGGCCCAGGGACCTGCAGTGTATGGGGCACAATAAACATTTGAGGATTTTTTTAATTTTTGTTTTTATTTATTTATTTATTTATTTATTTATTTTTGTTGCAGTTTTTGGCTGGGGCTGGGTTTGAACCCACCACCTCTGGCGTATGGGGCTGGGACCCTAGTCCTTTGAGCCACAGGCACCGCCCTTTGTTTTTATTTTTGAGACACAAAATAAAGACTGTTGCCCTGGGTAGAGTCCTGTAGTGTCATAGCTCATAGCATATTTGAGGGTTTTTAAAAATTCCAACTCTGTTCCTATCCATGTGATTCTGCTGCTGTCATTTTCTTCTTCTAGGCCTGTTTCCTTATCTATAAAATGAGATTTCCCACATCTTATCTGATTCCAAGCCTGTGTCTTTAGGATCTAGTAGGTCTGGCTTAACCTGGAGAAATGCCTGCTTGGCCTGTGCTTCTGGATGACTCATCTGTCTCTTGATCTTGTCTTCTCAATCCTCTCCTTCCAGGTTCCCTGAGCCCCCTGCTGGATGGTACAGTCACCTTAAGGCTGGTGAAGAGACAAGTCCCACTGGATTGTATTCTGCATCGATATGGTTCCTTTTCCCTCACTCTGGACATTGTCCGTGAGTCTTGCTTAATTTGGAGGCTGATGAAGGGAGGTATATGTTGCCTAGGGCAAAGTGTTGGAGACACACCTTGAGAGGAATTACACACCTAGACAGGAAAAATATTCAACTGCTAGTGTCTTCTTTTGAAGACACAGAGATGGGATTGGTAGAGCAGTCCTAGAGCTTTTCTTTGTCTGTGGGCTTGGGAACGCCTGGTATAGGAATTCCCACTTATAATCATGAAACTTTGCAGAGGGTATTGAAAACGCCGAGATCCTGCAGGCTGTGCCCTCCAGTGAAGGGGATGCATTTGACCTTACTGTGTCCTGCCAAGGCGGGTAAGTGTTCCACTGGTTGCCCTGATAACTCTTAGATTGACTGTTGACTGGCTCTCTGGTCTTTGGTGTACCTTCCCAGATCCCCTGATGTAAGGTGATACCATTTTCAGGCTGCCCAAGGAAGCCTGTATGGACATCTCATCACCAGGGTGCCAGCCTCCTGCCCAGCGGCTGTGCCAGCCTGTACCACCCAGCCCAGCCTGCCAACTGGTTCTGCACCAAGTACTAAAGGGTGGTTCGGGGACCTACTGCCTCAATGTGTCTTTGGCTGATGCCAACAGCTTGGCAATGGTCAGCACCCAGCTTGTCATGCCAGGTAGGTGCTTGGACAAGAGCTAGGATGAAGGGGAGTGGGCCGAAGACAGCTGGAAGAAAGCAGACACTGATTGACACTGTCTGGGATTCTGCTCGCAGTGCAAGAAGCAAGCCTTGGGCAGGCTCCCCTGTTTGTAGGCATCTTGCTGGCGTTGATGGCTGTGGTGCTTGCATCTCTATTATATAGGTAAGGGCCCATCCAGTTCAGGCACCCTTGTAACTATGCACTCTTCCTCAAGGGAAGGAGGAACCACCACTCCTTTTGAGGAGGCATGGTGTCCAGGAAAGAGCTGGGGTTTGGAAGTTGGACGGGCCAGGGCTGCAGTCTTCCTGTGGGATGTTGGGGAATCTTCCTGAGACTCTGAAAAGTAGAAAAACTAATACCTTCCCTGTGGGGCTGTTGTAAAGATTAACACCAACGGGAGTAAAGCACCAGCTCTGAAGCAAAAGTTTAACAACTAATGATTTTAATGACTATTGTTAATAATAGTAAGAGTGGGGCAGTTTGGGTGAACTGAGTTCTCCATCTGCAAGAAGGGCAGATCCTAGGGTTGTGCCTGTGGCTCAGAGTAGGGTGCCAGTCCCATATACTGGGGGTGGCGGGTTCAAACCCAGCCCCAGACAAAAACTGCAAAAAAAAAAAAAAGAAGGGCAGATCCTCGGGTCTGGGGTGGCATTATGCTCAAAGCAGGGGAACTCCTAGGGTGAGAGGGAGACAGACAGAAGTTACTACAGAAAAAAGAAGAAGGTAGTAAGAAGGGGAGGGAGCTATGGTCTGCTCTTTCTAGGCAGACATGGAAAGAGGTATGTCCACTTCTTTGGAGAAGTACAGACAGGCTACCTTTGTCCATTGCTAACCAGTTTCCCTCTTCTCCCAATATCAGGCGCAGACTTATAAACCAGGGCTCAGCTTTCTCCATTCCCCAGCTGCCTCGCAGTAGCACCCACTGGCTGCGTCTGCCCAGGGTCTTTCGCACTTGCCCCATTGGTGAGAATAGCCCACTCCTCAGTGGGCAGCAGGTCTGATTACTCTCAGATGATCACTCAGATGATGCCATGATTTTCCTGGAGTTCACAGCAACATCTTTTATTTTTTCCAGTCATGTCTTGGAGACTATTGTAACCTGAAATAAACACTCAGAACCTGGTCCTGTTTTTTTTTTTTTTCTTTCTTCTTGGGAGAATCTATGTCATTTAAGAAGTGAAAGTGTAAAGGAAGGAAGTGTACCACTTAATTATTAGACATCCCAATGGAAAACAAAGTTATTTTATTCAGATGAGGCACTTTTAATCTATGGATCTGTGTGTGGAGGGGTGTAGGTGTGTGTTGCATGTGTGCACGGGGACTGGTGAGGTGGTGCAGGATAATAAATACTGGGAGGGTGAAGGAGCACTCCCCTGAGCTGGCAGAAGTGTGTGGCAGCAATGTACAGAGCCTAAGGAGTAGAGTCCAGGGACAGGGAGGTGGGTTCAAGGCTGACTTGGAGGCTGAGGGTGTCTCCCTCAGCCCAAGAAGCCAAAAAAATTGGAGGCACGTGGGGGTGGGCCCATGAGCATGGGCATCTGGTTCTTGTGGGTAATCTTGATCTGGAAGGGAAGGGAGCACATTCAGAGGCAAGACCTGTTGCATTGAGGCTGGAGCACCAGAGATTTGGGGGAAAATTTGTGGGTTTTGGGTTAGGTCACTGGGTCCTAGAGAGACCATGGTTGGGGGAGTCAGGAGGTGGAGAATCAGGGCTGGGGAAAAATGGAATGGTGTACAGGGGGGGAACTTTAGACATCAGGAGCAAGTAAAGAAGCTCTACAGTGGAAATCAAGGATTCATGGGACCTGAGGGTTCAGTTATTGGCAAACATCGACAATACTCACTGTACAGGGTGTTTGCATCCAGGGTTCTCCATCAATTTGCATGGGGAGGGTTTTTGTGGTGCTGTGGAAGGCCAAGGAAGATTAATAGAATTTTTGTTACCAGTTGAATACTAAAACACTGCTTCTCAGGCTGGCTTTGAGACCCTTTTTACTGAGGAAGATGTCCTAGTAAAGCCCCTCCCCACCGTTCTGTGACACTTCTGCTGTGCTGTCCCACTCCCTCCCTGGCTGGCTCTTCCTTACTGGAAGGTGATCTCAGAGCACTTGGCCAGCCGATGTCCAGCACTCTTGAGCTTGGTATAGATCTGACCCATCTCAATTGCACCCTCCAGCCCTACTACTTCCAGTCGCTTGTCACTTAGGTCTGGGGGTGAGAAATAGAGAGATAGGTTTTACATAAGCAGAGTGTTACCAAAGAGAGACATACCTTTCTTTGGTCTCCCCTCCCCCAGCTTCCAAGGCAGCTCCTCTCACCTGGTACACAGGTTTTCAGTATATCAGGGTCAGTGATGACTTTAGCTGCGGCACCTAAGGCCTGGTTGATCCCAGAGAGGTCCCCATGAAGTTTCTTGGTATCACCCCAGAGGTTGGAGCCACCGTGCATGCTAGGGATGTTCAGCACTGCAATGCCTTCTAAGGACAGGTTGCTTAGATCCAGCGGTTTCCCACAGATCTAAGGGGAGGGGGACACAGCCCCGGTTGGGGAGGGCACAATTCCTCACCTCATAGCATAATCACAGATGTGACCACTCCATTTAGCAGATGACAAAGGAGGGCAGGGTTTAGAGGTGGGCAATAGATGATGGGAAATAGGGATTAGTGTATCTTGAGGACTTGGAAAATCAGGGTTGGAGAGCTCAGTGGTCATAGAAATATAGGTTCGTGAACACAGGAAGTTCCTAAAGGTGTCTATGGAGGGAGAAATCTGGATATTAGAAACAAAAGGACATAGGTTTGGGTCTTATCACACGCACCTCAACTGTCAAAGACTCTTCCAGCTTTTTGCATGTGGAGAAGATGGATTCTGATGTGGCAAATTCAAAATACCATAGCTTGTTCTTCATTCTGTGTCAGCCCCAGCACAAGGCCCAGTAGAGAGGGGACAGGTTACATAGGGCTTGCAGGGATAATAAGTGACAGGGAAGGGCATTGTCCTGCCAACTCCAGTCCCACGGGAATAAGGGTAGCTTTGGCTGGGGGCTTTCCTAGAGGTGCCACTGCCCAGCTAAGCATTCTGAATCAAACTTGGTCAGAACCAGGTCCCTAACACTGTGTATGCCCACACCCCTCTCTCCTTTCCCTTACCTGCTGTTGAACCTCTCAGGATATTTCTCTCGCATGATGTGGAATCGGTGAGCAATAGAGGCATCCTGGAGAGTTCGAGGTTTGTAAGATCAGAGGCCTGCCTTTCCGCTCTCTCCCTTTCTCCCCCACCCCAAGTCAAGGAGCAGCATATTCCAAGTTCTTTTCTTGTGACTCACGCCACTGTGCCACTGTCCCGATTTTCCCTTAACCTTCGCCCTCCCTTTCTGCCCTCCATCACCTCTGCCTGCTTAGCTCCCACTTCCTCCTTTCCCCCACGAGCCCCACACCACTGACCACACCAATGGAGAAGTAGTTATTGATGATGTGAAAGGGGACTGGGTCACTTTTTTCTTCAGTTTGTTGTGGTATAACCTCTATGGACCATCGATCCATATATACCACTTTGCTTGCTTCCAAATCCTTGAGGATCTTTGCCAAATTCTGTCCATCATACCCTAGGGATGGAGAAGACAGGTGAGCACTGGTTCCCAGAAAGACCTCTTCTCTGCTCTTAGCTCCACAGATTCCCAGGGGTTCTCTGGTCTGGTTCTGCCAGTGAAAAGATGGGATACTCAGTCACAGGTCCTATGAACCAATCTCAGGTCAGCCTCTTGCTGACCCTTTTCTCCACACTGTGTACAGGGTGAATGTTTTCAATGTCTGTGCACATCTAAAATTGATCCCAGCTAGGCACAGTGGCTCATGCTTGTAATCTTAGCACTTTGGGAGGCAAAGAAGCAAGGATCACTTGAGCCCAGGAGTTCAACACCAGCCTGAGCAAGACAGTGAGCCTGACTCTACAAAAAATTAGAATGGTGGTGCACACCTGTAGTCCCAGCTACTCTGGAGGCTAATGCATGAGGATCACTTGATCCCAATAGTTTCAGGCTGCAGTGAGCTATGCAGCTGATGCCACTGCATTTTAGCCTGGGTAACAGTGTGAGACCCTATCTCAAAAAATAAAGAAAGAGGGCAGCACCCATAGCTCAATGGGTAGGGCACCACCCATATACCACAGGCTGGCAAATTCGAACACAGCCGGGGCCAGCTAAACAACAATGACAACTGCAACAAAAAAATAGCCGGGCATTGTGGCAGGTGCCTGTAGTCCCAGCTACTTCGGAGGCTGAGGCAAGAGAATTGCTTAAGCCCAAAAGTTTGAGGTTGCTGTGAGCTGTGCTGCCACGGCACTCTACCAAGGGCTACATAGTGAGACTCTGTCTCAAAAACACACACAAAAAGGAAATAAATAAAAATAAAAATGACTTGAAAGTTCATCTGGGCTCGGCGCCTGTGGCTCAGTTGGCTAAGGCGCCAGCCACATACACCTAAGGTGGCAGGTTTGAATCCCCAGCCGGGGCCCGCCAAACAACAATCATGGCTGCAACCAAAAAATGGCCGGGTGTTGTGGCGGGCGCCTGTGGTCCCAGCTACTTAGGAGGCAGAGGCAGGAGACTCGCTTGAGCCCAGGAGTTGGAGGTTGCTATGAGTTGTGATGCCATGGCACTCTACCCAGGGGGATAGCTTGAGGCTCCGTCTCAAAAAAAAAAAAAAAAGAAAATTCATCTGGAAGACTGGAGAGAATATCCAGGAAAATGCTGAAAAAGTGAGTGACAAATGGGGATAATCTTTCTATCTCATCTCCACTCTCATCATGCTTTCTTTCCCCATTTGACAAGACAGAACACAGTATTTTTTTGGGAGGGGGACAGAGTCTCATTTTGTCGTCCTCAGTAGAGTACTGTGGCATCACAGCTCACAGCAACCCCAAACTCTTGGGCCGAATCTTAATGCATGACCCATTAAATAAAAAACAAAAAAAAACTTTTGGACTTAAGTGATCCTCTCGCATCAGCTTCCCAAGTGGCAAGGACTACAGATGCCTGCTACAACACCCAGCTATTTTTTTTAGACATGGAGCCTGGAACTCCTGAGCTAAAGCAATCCACCCATGTGGGCCTCCCCGAGTGCTAGGATTACAGGTGTGAGCCACTGCGCTGGCCTAAGCACACAGTATGAAGTAACAGTGTCTAAATAGTGGTATACTCAGCGGCACCTGTAGCTCAAAGGAGTATAGTGCCGGCCCCATATGCCGGAGGCGGCGGGTTCAAACTGAGCCCCGACCAAAAACTGCTTAAAAAAAAAAATAGTGGTATACTGGCACAGTGAATAGACTAAAAGTTCAATATTAAAGAATGGAATGCTCCAAATAGATTCAAGTATATGTGGAAATTTAGTATATGTGATGACATGTCAAGTAAACAGTGAAGAGAGAGATTTTTTCAATCAATAGTGCTAGATATAGAAGTCATGCCTTATATATATGAAAATGACTTCAAGAATTGGTACTATAGGCTAGGCGCAGTGGCTCACTCCTATAATCCTAGCACTCTGGGAGGCTGAGGCGGGAGGATTGCTTGAGCTCAGGAGTTTGAGACCAGCCTGAGCAAGAGTGAGACTGCTATCTTCACTAAAAATGAAAAACTGAGTCAAGAGGATCACTCGAGGCCAAGAGTTTGAGGTTGTGAGCTATGATGCTACGGCACTCTCCTGGGGGTGAAAAAGTGAGACTCTGTCCCAAAAAAAGGGAAACAATCAAAATGTCCGTCATTAGGGGAAGGTTATGTAAATTATGGCAAATCCATGTCAAGAGATACCGTGCAGCTATTGGATACAAGGTGAAATCTATCTATCTGTACTAACATGGAAAGATGTCTAAAACATAGTCAATGAAAAAAGAAATCCAAAACCACGTGTAGCCTGAGTCCATTTATGTTTGTTAAAATGTGTGCACGTGGGCAGCGCCTGTGGCTCAGTGAGTAGGACACTGGCCCCATATACCGAGGGTGGCGGGTTCGAACCTGGCCCTGGCCAAACTGCAACAAAGAAATAGCCGGGTGTTGTGGCGGGCGCCTGTAGTTCCAGCTCCTTGAGAGGCTGAGGCAACAGAATCACGTAAGCCCAGGAGTTGAAGGTTGCTGTGAGCTATGACACCATGGTACTCTACTGAGGGTGATAAAGTGAGACTCTGTCTCAACAAACAAATAAATAAATAATAAGTAAATAAATAAATGAATAAAATGTGTGTATGTTAAAACAGAAAAATGAGTGTGAAAAGGAAACTTTATCTCTGAGAAAGTACACAAAATTTGGTGGGGGACAGGAAAGAGGAAACCTGTATGTGAAGAGTTTTTAAATCTTTTATGGTGACAATGTACTGATGATTTGTGTAATTTTTTTAAAAAGAAAATAACTAGTAAAATATTCATATTTTCTGGGCGGTGCCTGTGGCTCAAAAGGGTAGGGTGCTGGCCCCATATGCTGGAGGTGGTGGGTTCAAACCCAGTCCCAGCCAAAAACTGCAAAAAAAATTTTTTTTCTCATAATTTCTTTGAGCCAGCAATTCCACTTCTAGAAATCTCTCCTAGAGAAATAAATGTTCAGTTTTGTGTGGAGACAGATGTGTGAGGATGTTTACTACAGCATGCTTTGTAATAGTGAAAAACTAATATTACGCTAGTGTCCATCAATAGAGGACTGATTAAATTATTACACATTCACACAGTGAAATGCTATTTAGTCCTAAAAACAGTGAGGCAACCTAAGTGTCCTGAAATATAATAATAACCAATATGGCTTGGCGCCCGTAGCTCAAGTGGCTAAGGTGCCAGCCACATACACCGGAGCTGGCGGGTTCGAATCCAGCCCGGGCCCACCAAACAATGACAGCTGCAACCAAAAAATAGCTGGGTGTTGTGGCAGGCGCCTGTGGTCCCAGCTACTTGGGAGGCTGAGGCAGGAGACTCGCTTAAGCCCAGGAGTTGGAGGTTGCTGTGAGCTGTGATGCCATGGCACTCTACCCAAGGTGACAGCTTGAGACTCTGTCTCAAAAAAAAAAAAAAACAAAACAAAACATGAACTTTTTTTTTTTTGAGGAAAAAAAAAGCAGCCTCACAGCAACCTCAAACTCTTGGGCTTAAGCAATTCTCTTGCCTCAGCCTCCCCAAGTAGCTGGGACTACAGCCGCCCACCACAATGCCTGGCTATTTTTTTTGTTGTTGTTGTAGTTGTTTAGCTGGCCCGGGCCAGATTCGAACCCACCACCCTTGGTGTATGTGGCTGGCGCTGTAACCACTGTGCTATGGGTGCAGAGCCCAATATGAACTTTTAAGTTAAAGAAAGAAGACGGAAAACATCTATAAAATAAGCTCATTATTGTTTCAATTAGTAGGTGTGCAGAATAAAAAACATGGAGGAGTACCTCTTAAAAGTTTAGGAAGTAGATTACAGTGAACTTCCACTTTCTTGGCATGTATACCAAAAATGTTCGAATTATTTTTTACCACGAGTATGTATTTTTTTTGGCAATCAGTGTGTGTGGGGGGGGGAGATTAAAAAAAATAATTCTTGTTTAGGCACAGTGGCTTATGCTTATAATCCTAGCACTCTGGGAGGCCATGGCAGGAGGGTTGCTTGAGCCTCAGAAGCTCGAGACCAGCTTGAGCAAGAAGGAGATACCCATCTCTGCTTTAAAAAACAGAAAAATTAGGTAGGTGTCATGGCGGGTGCCAGTAGTCGCAGCTACTCGAGTGCTGAGGAAGGAGGATCACTGGAGCCCAGGAGTTTAACGTTGCTGTGAATTAAGCTAAGGCCATGCCACTCTTAGCTGGGTGACAGAGTGAGATTCTGTCTCAAAAAAATCCTGAAGTTTCTGAATGTATTCAGGTTCGCTCATTCTTTAAGAGGTTTTTGTTTGCAGTCCTTATCGTAAACATTGTTATTATTATTAAATTTTAAGCCTTTTTAATTTTTTTTTTTTTTTTGAGACAGAGCCTCAAGCTATCACCCTGGGTAGAGTACGGTGGCATCACAGCTCACAGCAACCTCCAACTCCTGGGCTAAAGTGATTCTCCTGCCTTGGCCTCCCAAGTAGCTGGGACTACAGGCGCCCACCACAACGCCTGACTATTTTTTGGTTGCAGCCATCATTGTTGTTTGGCGGGTCCAGGCTGGGGATTCGAACCCGCCAGCTCAGGTGTATGTGGCTGGCACCTTAGCCGGTTGAGTCATAGGCACCGAGCTAAGCCTTCTTAATTTTGTAAAGGCAAAAAATGGAAACCCAGTAAACACATGTATATGTAAAATAATAATGATAATAAAAAAATCAATAGGGATAAATAACTACAAATATGGGTGTTAAGGACAACTATTACAAAATTAGAACTAGAATATCAACATACTCCAGGAAAAGCAGGGAATGGGGAAAAACAGTAAATGGAAAAAATAAAAACTAAGATAGAACAAAGTTCTAACATAATAGCAATTGGAATAAGTATAAATTATAAAGTATAAATTATAAATTAGTCAAAAACATTAATTAAAAAGTAGAAACTTTCTTTTTTCAATCCAACAATACATTAATTGTAGTATGTACACTTAAAAACACATAGAAAATTTAGCAAAAATCCTGAAGTTTCCACTTCCTCACATTCCACTGCAGTGGTTCAACCCACTGCAATTCGCCTTTCACCAATCCCACTCTGCTGAAACTCTTTTGGCAAAGACTGACAATGCTTCCTGCCAAAACCAATAGTTTATCTTTAGTTCTCATTTTAACTCTGTTTATTTTATTTTATTTTTTTTTGAGACAGAACCTCAAGCTGTCACCCGGGTAGAATGCTGTAGCATCACAGCTCACAGCAACCTGTAACTCCTGGGTTCAAGAGAGTTTCCTGCCTCAGCCTCCCAAGTAGCTGGACCACAGGCACCCGCCACAACGCCCGGCTGTTTTTTGGTTGCAGCCATCATTGTTGTTTGGCAGGCACGGGCTGGATTCGAACCTGCCACCTTAGGTGTACGTGGCTGGCGCCTTAGCCACTTGAGCCACAGGCACCGAGCCAACTCTGTTTTTGAGACAGCGTCTCACTTTGTCGCCCCTAGTAGAGTGCCATCATGTCTACAGCAACCTCAAACTCTTGGGCTCAAGTGATTCTCTTGCCTCAGTCTCCCAAGTAGCTGGGACTACAGGCTCCAACCACAATGCCTGGCTATTTTTAGAGACAGAGTCTTGCTCTGGCTCAGGCTGGTCTTGAACCGTTAGCTCCGGCAATCCACCCGCCTCAGGATCCCAGAGAGTTAGGATTATAGGTGTGAGTCACTGCACCTGGCCCACTTGTTTGTTTGAGACAGGGTCTTGCTCTGCTGCCCAGGATAGATTGCAGTAGCGTCATCATTGTTCATTGCAACCTCAAACTCCTTGGCTCAAGCTATCCTCCTACCTTAGCCTCTGGAATAACTGGGACTACAGGTGCACATCACCACGTCTGGCTAAGTTTTTCCTTCTTTGTAGATACAAGGTCTCACTATTTTTCCCAGACTGGTCTTGAACTCCTGGCCTCAAAGGATCTTCCCACTTTGGCTTCCCAATGTGCTAGAATTATGGGCATGAGTCACTGCATTCAGCCCTCATTTTATCACTTGAAACTTCTCACCTCTGAAATGTGAGAGGATACTCTCTGACTGTTCTTTGTGGCAGAATACTCTCTGACTGTTTCAGAGGATACTTTCTGACTTTGTTACAGAGGATACTCTCTGACTATTCTTTGTGGTAGGCAGAATAACCCTCCCTTCCCCAAGAATCAGTGAGTATGTTCCCTTACATGGAAAAAGAGACTTTGCCAATGTGATTAAGTTAGAGATTTTGAGATTATCTCAGATTATCTGGATGGTCCCAAAATAATCACAGGGGTCCTTATAGGTGAAAGAGGAAGGCAGGAGAGAAGAGTCATAGAAGGAGATGTGACAACAGAAGCACAGGTTGGAGTGACAGCATTGCAGGTTAGAGGGGAGCCTTGAGCCAAGGAAAGCAAGAAGCCTCCAGAAACTAGAAGAGACAAGAGATTTTCCCTTAGAGCCTCAAGAAAAGAGAACACAGCCCTCCCAACTCCTTGATTTTAGCCCAGTGAGACCCACTTTGGACTTGGACTTATGACATATAGGACTATAAGACATTTGCATTCCATTAAGCTACTATTTACGGAAATTTGTTATAGCAGCAATGGGACACTTCTTTAAAAATTCCTCTTCCTCTGATCAATTGTTAAATATGGTGTTTACCAGGATCTTGCTTTCTTTGTCCACCTTCTCTTATCTTTTTCCCTGGGTAAGCTCATCCACTCTCAGAATGTCTACCACCTATCAGAAGATGATTCTCAAACATGCATCTCCAGCCCTACTTCTCTCCTAAATTCCGGACACCTACAACTATTTCTTTCTTTTTTTTTTTTTTGACAGAGTCTCATTGTCACCCTCATGGAGTCACACAGCTCACAGCAACCTTAAACTGTCGGGCTCAAGTGATTCTCTTGCCTCAGCCTCCTGAGTAGCTGGGACTACAGGCGCCCACCACAATGCCCAGCTATTTTTTAGTGATGGGGTCCACCCACCTCTGCCTCCCAGAGTGCTGGGATCACGGGCATGAGCCATCACGAGGGGCCTATGACACCTATTTCTAACTACCCAGCACACACCAGCTCACTCCACTGACAACCTCATCCGAAAAGGAATCTACCTTTCTTCCTTTTTTTTTTTTTTGCAGTTTTTAGCTGGGGCTGGATTTGAACCCGCCACCTCCAGCATATGTGGCTGGCGCCTTACTCCTTTGAACCACAGGCGCTGCCACTACCTTTCTTCTTTAAACTGGTCTCCCTCCTGTATTCTCATCTTTTTCTTTTCTTTCTTTTTTTTTTTGGAGACAGAGCCTCACTTTGCTGCCCTTTGTAGAGTACTGTGACATCATAGCTCACAGCAACCTCCAACTCTTGGCTCAAGCGATCCTCTTGCCTCAGCCTCCCCAGTAGCTGGGACTACAGGCTCCCACCACAACGTCCGCCTATATTTTTGTTGTAGTTTTGCCGGGGATGGGTTTGAACCCTCCACCCTTGGTATATGAGGCCGGTGCCCTACTCACTGAGCCACAGGCACCACCCCTGTATTTACCTCTTTATTGTCATGACTCAGGTTGAGTTAACAGAAAACTGCTGTTAGAGTATCATTTACAGAATATACAATGAAAATATGTAATTTCAAAATGTCTAAAACTGGCCAGGTGCAGTGGCTGGTGGCTGTAATTCTATCACTTTGGGAGGCTGAAGTGGGAGGCTCCCTTGAGGCCAGGATTTCAAGACCAGCCTGAGCAAGAGTGAGAACCCATCTCCATAAAAAAAGAAAAAATGAAAACTTTTTTCTACATGTCCGTGCCTCTCTTCTTTTCCAACACTCTTTCTACACCAGATGCCTAGATTCTTCTTTATGTGTCTTTCCCTTGCTACCCAACTCTCTCTAGCCCCCAGCAGAACAATTTCTAACAACTTACCTCCTCCCCATCTTAGGCACCGAGCCAGATCATTTCCTGTGCCCAAGGGCAACACAGCAACAGGAGGCACAACAGGCAGGTTGGTTTTGTCTGGGGAAGCAGGTGAAGAGAAGGATGGAGGGAGTTAGCTCTGCAAGGTTACTGCCCCAGTCCCCTTCCTGGACCCTCTCCCTGCACTGACCAATGGTCTCTAGAATCCAGCCTACTGTGCCATCTCCACCACACACCAAAATCCGGCTATCAGGAACATCCCTGAAGAATTTAAGCCTGGGACAAGAGAGGAGAGACAAGATGAAGAAGGATAACAAGTCCAAGGCTACCCAGCTCCTGGGCAGGCAGATTACTTCTTGTCTCTCATTCCTTAGCACCCTCTTCCTCTTTGTCAAAAGACTTGGGTTCCTATGAAGGGCAGAGAAAAGGACAATGGAGAGAGTTATAGCCACTCCTCAATGGTGGTGAAAAGCTGGTATCTTCATCCTTTGAAAGCAGAGCAAAGATGGACCAGAGAGCTCAGAGGATGGGATACCCAGTGGCACTAGGGAAAGGACAATTTTGAATTCTGACCTTTTGTTGTCCTCTAGCCTTCCTCTCCCAACATGCCTGCTCTCTCTCAACTTACAGAGACCCACAAAAACACTGTGATACAGCCCCTAACCTCTACTCACCCCACCTCAGGACCATCCTTGAGGAGGTCAAACACCTGTCGAGGGTTTAGTATGTACTGGAACTTCCAGAGCACTCTGTATGAGGGAAAAAGGAAACCTCATAGTGGGAGGAAGAGGAAGGTGAGATTTTTTTACCCCACTCTCTCTTTTTTTTTTTTTTGAGACAAGGTCTCACTCTGTAGCTCTGGCTGAAGTGCAGTGGCAGGATCATAGCTCTCTGCAGCCTCAAACTCCTAGGCTCAAGCGACCCTACCAAGTAGGTGGGACAATAGGCGCATCCCATCATCCATGCCTGGCTAATTAAAAAAAACTTTTTTTTGTAGGGTGGCACCCATAGCTCAGTGGGCAGGGTACCGGCCACATACACCAAGGCTGGTGGGTTAGAACCCGGCCCAGGCCAGATAAAACAACAATGACAACTGCAACAAAAAAATAGCCTGGCATTGTGGTGGGCACCTGTAGTTCCAGCAACTTGGGAGGCTGAGGCAAGAGAATTGCTTAAGCTCGACAGTTAGAGGTTGCTGTGAGCTGTGGCATCACCTCTACCAGGGTGACAGCCTGAGACTCTGTTTCAAAAAAAATAAAAAGGTTCAGTGTCCATAGCACAGTGGTTGGGGCGACGGCCACATACACCGAGGTTGGCAGGTTTGAACCCAGAAGTAATGACAACAGCAACAGAAAAATAGCTGGTGGGCTCCTGTAGTCCCACCTACTTGGGGGCTGAGGCAAGAGAATTGTTTAAGCCCAAGAGTTTTTTTTTTTTTTTGCAATTTTTGGCCAGAGCCGGGTTTGAACCCACCACCTCTGGTATACGGGGTTGGCCCACTACTCCTTGAGCCACAGGCACTGCCCTAAGCCCAAGAGTTTGAGGTTGCTGTGAGTTGTGACACTACAGCACTGTACTGAGGGTGATATAGTAAGACTCTGTCTCAAAAAAAAATTTTTTTTTTGCAGAGATAAGTTAACAGGTGTGAAACACCACACCTGGCCTACCCCACCCCCTTGATGTCCTCCTCAAATATGCCTTTCCACCACACACACATTCTCTTCCTCCCTCCACACTCCATAGGCCCTCCCTCTCTATCTTAGAAGACCCGGTACATCTCTCCTCACCTCTGCCCCTGCTTTCCGCCACTCTTAGGATTGACAAAGACTAGAAGTGGGTGGGTGCTAGAAACAGGGTCAATCTGTATGGTGGGAAGAAAATAAGGGTAAAGAAAGCAGGATTTTGTGAGAATTCAGGTAGGCCCTGGAGACCAGGGCAGAAGGCTGGTATTCTACCAAGATGTTTTCCCCTCCCTCTTTCCTGTCTCCTCCTCTCCCCTGCCAGGGTGGTGCCAGAGTCACCCCTCAGGTTTTCCCACTTATTCCTTCCCAAGAGTAAAACACTGGCTCCCACCGTGAAGCTCAAGCCCCTTAGCCCTATACCCGCAGAGCATCAGATGTGCTCAAATTTATGTCATCCGAAGTCTTCTGGCTTGTTCTGCTACTTTTACGGTCCTGTCCAGAGGCCTAGAAGGGAAGGAAAACAGAGGGAAGGAAAGCTGGACTGTGTGTGAATCCCTAAACACATGAGTCTGACTTGATCTCAAAAAAAAAAATTTTTTTTTTGAAACAGGAGCCTCAAGCTGTCCCCTTGGGTAGAGTGCCGTGACATCATAGCTCACAGCAACCTCCAACTCCTGGGCTCAAGCGATTCTCCTGCCTCAGCCTCCCAAGTAGCTGGGACCACAGGCACCCGCCACAACGCCTGGCTATTTTTTGGTTGCAGCTGTCATTGTTGTTCGGCGGGCCCGGGCTGGATTTGAACCTGCCACCTTGGGTGTACATGGCTGGCACCTTAGTCACTTGAGCCACAGGCACTGAGCCATGGTATTCGATTTGTGTGGGAAATTGGGGAGACACTCCTGTTCCCTGCCAGTTGCTGCCCAACAGTCTTACCAGGACACTGGGATAGATGGAAGATGGGGGCAGGATGTGATCCCGGAGCAGCCCGCAGTCACACTCAGGGCCCACAGCTTGCAGGCAGTCATCGTGGATCTGAAAGACAAGGTGGGCACAGGGATCACAGAGAGGACCCTGCTACCTCTTAACCTAGGGGTCTAACTGGAAGAGAGACCTTGGGAGCAGGGTCAGCGGCTGCTGTAAGGAAGACTTAGCTGGCAGAGCTGTGGAGAGAGGGTGGTTCCCCTGGGGGCCCCTAGGCAGAGCCTGGAAGGACAGCTCCTGAACTGACCTCTAGGTGGCACCATACACAATGCAGCCCGGTCAGACTGTGGAAGGTCCGGATCTTTTTCTGACAGCGGTCGCAGCGCCCAGACTCACAGCTTCCTCGCACCCACACGTGTGATTGGACCTTGAGGAGAAAGGCAGTCCCTTGTCTGGGAGGGTCTGAGGGTAGCGACGGGCCAAGGGCAGGGCCAGGATGGGGGTGGTGAAATAGGGATCGTGAGGTCACTCACACCAATGTCTTTTCGAGACTTGGCATAGGTGCTGACTTCACAAGGCTGGGCCTTCATGGCACACTGGTCGTGAACAGTGTACCTACAGACTGAGGGAAAGGAAAGAAGGTCAGAACCTTAGCTGCAGCCCCTCCCCCTGTTTCCTCCTTACCTAGGGGTGAGGCAGGATCACTCACTGCAATAAGACATATAACCTGGGGTGGTGCCTATTGCTCAATGGGTAGAGCACCAGTCCCATATACCCAGGGTGGCGAGTTCAAACCCAGCCCAGGCCGACCTGCAACAAAAACTAGCTGGGCACCTGTAGTCCCAGTTACTTGGGAGGCTGAGGCAAAAGAATAGCCTAAATCCAGGAGTTGGAGGTTGCTGTGAGCTGAGACGCCACGGCACTCTACCGAGGGTGACATAGTGAGACTCTGTCTCTACAAAAAAAATTAAAAAAAAAAAGACATATAACCTGGCTCGGCTGGTTGCTCACTGGTTAGGATGCCGGCCAAATACACCAAGGCGTGCTAAAACAACAACAATAACAAAAATAACAGGGCATTGTGGCAATGACCTGTAGTCCCAGCTACTTGGGAGGCTGAGGCAAGAGAATTGCTTAAGCCCCTCAACAGGGGCTCAACAGTTTGAGGTTGCTGTGAGCTGTGATGCCATGACACTGTACTGAGGGTGACATAGTGAGGGTGACCTTTCAAAAAAAGAAAAAGTCATATAACTCCTTGGTGTGAGGGTATGGCAGAGAATTAAAGTTTGAGGTAGGGTCTCACCTCCAAGACCTGTGCCTTTTCCTCACTCTTCCTCCTAACAGAGCAACTGCTACCCCACGACTGTTCCCACAACATCCATGTGCCAGGCAGGAACTGAAGTGGATGGTGCAAAGGAGTCCAGATTTAACAACACTAATAAAACCTAATTTTGATCACATTTTATAGCATATGTATGCACTGTGGGAAGCACTTGCACCAATTTATTTAATACTCACAATGACTTCATTTTCAGTTATGGAAATTAAGAGTTATTGAAGTTATGTAGCTTTCCCAAGGTCGCATAACTAGTAAGTGGCAGACCCAGGAGATAGGTTTCACATCCAGGCCTCAAACCCAGGCCTCTGTCATGGCAGAGTGCTGTGCTCCCATGTGTGACTAGGCTGCCCTCCTTTCCCACATGGTCAGGTCCTGTCACTCACGGTTACAGCTCAGGCCCTGTTTGCCAAGACCAATGCTGGTCTCGCACAGGTTGCAGTAGACTGGTCTGGGGAACCTCTTGGGTCTCCACAGGTGCTGCCCATTATCCTTCAGAGTCTGAGAGGGCACAGAAGATGCAAATGAGTGTTTACGCCCTTAGAAGGCTAACCTTGGCAAGTACAACCCAACACAGCTGTCTACCCATTTTTACAAATCTCTCTTACTCACCATCTCCAGACCCAGCAGCACTAGCAGTGGCACAGTGGTGGCCCCAGCTTGGACCCACTCAGCAAAGGAGACGGAGCCACTGCCATCATAGTCGATCTTTTTCATCATCTCCTGAAGAATCTGAGCAGAGAGTGGGAAAAGACTTTTGGTATGAGTGGCTTCTCAGACCTGACTCTTCTCCCCTGTGTCTTAGGATATCCAGCCCAGCCAAGCCGGTCAAGGCAACGGCAGATGAGGAATTCATGGGAAAGAATGTACAATCAGGGACATGAAGGAAGAACTAACTGCCTTACCGGCCTCAGCTCAGACACATCCCAATCCAGGTATTCAGCCACTCGCATCATCTGTAGGATGATTTTTTCCACTTCCTGGGGCAAAGAGTGTAAGATTCACAGCCATATCTCCCTCACTACCACTATCTAAATTCTTCTTCAGAAATCAGGGTTCCCAGATTCCACCCCCAGCCCTGTCTCTCATTCTCAGGTGCCTCTGCCAAGTAAATAAATGTGCATGTGTTTGTAAGGCAGGTCCCTAGTTCTTCTCTCCAGCCTTCTCTTTGAGGGTCAAGAGCTTGGGGCCTAATCCCAAATTTAACCCAAGAGTACCCAACCTTTCCCCCTATCCTCCTTTGCTGTTTAAAACCCTAGAAGAGCTGGGAGAGAAAGGCACAAACAAATGGACACATATTCCCTTGTCCAGCATACCCGGGGTACCCCAACTCACTGAACTGTCCAGGATCCCATTTCTGTCCGTATCGTACAGCTTGAAGGTAACTGTGGGGTGTTTTAGGGGGGCCATGGTCAGTTTGTGAGAGGTATTCAAAGAACTCATACCAGAATACACAGAAAACAGAAATAGGGAGAGGGCTTTTGAGTGAAGAGGGAGCCTAGAGCTTGGGATGAGTCTGAGAAAGGAGACAGACAGAAAGGGAGGGGAAATAGGCATGGATTCTACCCTTGTGGATCTGACAGCAGACAGCACGCATTCATACCCCCAAAACATCCCAGGCCACCTACATGGGAATGGACAAGACATAGGAATGGGGTGACTATAGTGGGTAGCATTAGGTATAAGGAGTCTTGGGGAACAGAGGAAATGGGCTCCTTCTATGGCCCCACCTTTATCTGGCCCTGTCAGCCTTTATGAATCCTGAAAGAATGACGGAAAGGAGGCTAGGGAACACCTTTCTCTCTTTACCCACTCCCTTTACCCCCAGTCCAGAGTGGCAACTCACATTCTAGCTTATCTTCTGCCTGGCCGCGCTCCAGAAGGGAAAAGTAGCATGAGACATCACTGAGACACACCACATCTGGTTACAAAAAAGTACTGCAAATCTGAGATCAGGGCTCCCTCCAATTTGGCTCTTCCCTTTTCCTCTGTTTCCACTCTCCCCTTTAACTTTCTTCCCTCCAGCTCCTAGACCAGCCTTGGCACCCTCCATGTTTCTCCCTCAACCTACCCACAGCATGTGACTGAAGTCAATTCTCTTTTTTTTGAGACGGAGCCTCAAGCTATCCCCCCAGGTAGAGTGCCATGGCATCACAGCTCATAGCAACTTCCAACTCCTGGGCTCAAGCGAGTCTCCTGCCTCAGCCTCCCAAGCAGCCGGGACCATAGGCGCCCGCCACAACGCCCGGCCATTTCTTGGTTGCAGCCATTATTGCTGTTTGGCGGGCCCAGACTGGGGATTCGAACCCGCCACGTTGGGTGCATGTGGCTGGTGCCCTAGCCGCTCGAGCCATAGGCGCCGAGCCTGAAGTCAACTCTCATTCCCAAACCCACAGTAATTTGACTTTTCTTCCAAGGTCCAGCCCCATCCTTTCTATTTGACCATACCTTTTGTCGAAATCTCCTTTAAGTTCTGACCAGTCTGGAAGGATTGAAACAGTGCCAGGCTTAGGTGACTGGGAACATTATCCAGTTCCAGATAGATTTTCAGGAATTCCTGGAATCCCTCATAGCCGATAGCCTATCATGAAAGTGAGCATTACCCTGGGAAGTCTTTCAGCTAAGGACTAAAAAACTGGGAGTAGTGGGGACAAAGACAATAAATGCAGAACTAAGAAACATCTGAGGCAGGAGTATGGTCTCTTGGGCCAAGTCATAAGTTAACAGAATCTCTTATTTTAATAGATGCAGTGACAGTGGACACTGGAGTATCTCGTGGAAGGAGAGCAAGAGATGGGACCAGAATAATCCCTGGAAGTTGGGGATCCCAATGAAGTAGCAAAGCAAAGATGAGAAGAGTTGGTCAAGGAGAAAGATTTCCCAGCTGCCACTCACATCTCCTTGTAGATATTTAGCCATCTCACCATCCTCAAAGAGCTTTAGGACATCACTGACTTTTTTGGTGGAGTCTAGGGTATGAAGAGAGTAAGAGAAGAGCATTAGTCCAGCTCAGCTCTCCCTCCTTCTGCAGGAGTCCCTTCCAGACACCCAGCAGGAGACATGATTTGAATGAGATGAAGAAAGAAGAAATAAATTGGATGAGAATGTTTCAAATTGTATATGGAAACAACACACTGTACCCCATGATAGTATTAATGTGCACAACTATGATTTAATAAAAAAAAAAAAAGAAAGAAAGAAAAAAGAAATTCCAAGAAGAAACACAGAATTACAGAGGGAAAAACCTTTCAGATCCTCCAAAGTGGTACCACTCTTTACTCTGAACTGGAAAAAGCTGTCTAGGTATAGAGAAGATGGATAGAGAGCAGAGATCTCAGGCATCTCCCCATTTCCCTCTCCTCCTTTCCCCAGTCATGGGCATATCTGAGGATCAGGCTAGCTTAAGACCACTAGGGAAACTACAGGAAAGGGAGTGGAATGAGAAGGACAAGGGATTCTCTGGGGTAGGGTCTCCAGAATGGAAGGGGTGAGAGGAAGACTCACAATCCATATATTTTTGCAGCTGGGCAAAATCACTAGGGCTTACTAGGCCCCTCTCCTTGGCCATCTGTTTGTTCTTCTTAAGGGTGTTCAGAAAGACAACTTGGTAGTAGAATTTCAGGCGCTTGGTCCTGTTCAGAGGGTATTCCTGGAGGAAGATGACAAGAGCTTGCAATAGGACGAGCCAGCTGTCTGGACAGTCTTTTTTTCTTCTGTCTGCTTCATTCTGTTTAAACCTACTCCCCTTGCTATTTTTGTTTTTTCCTTGTCTCTAAGTCACCCATATATCTCTCCCTATGTCCCTCTCTCCTATGTCTTTGTGCTCCCTAGAGATGATCCTTACCTCTCCAGCCCCATTTTTCCCAGTCTCTGTATGTTTCCGTGATTGTGTCCCTTGTCTGTTTCTGCACTTTCTCTCGCCACTCCCAGTCTTTGCAGTCTCTCCCGTCTTGGTCCAGGCACCACAACTGGACAGCGTCCTCTGTTTCTCTGACTCTTTAAATTTCTCCCCTCGTTTCTGGATCCTTCCCCCACTCTCTGAGTTCTTTCCCAATCTGTCTTGGTTCCTCTGACCAGGCTTGCCTTCCCAAGCCCACCCCCCACCCTGCCTTCCCAGTCCATATATGTTTGAGTGAGTGTGTTCCTCGTCTGTTTCTGCACTTTCTCTTGCCATCCCCAACCTCTGCGGTCTTTCCCCAGTCTGCCCTTTCTCCCATCTTGGTCTCAGTACAGCCGAATCAGCCCTCGGGTCATTCTTACTTTGGAAGCTCGTCGTCTTCCCAAGCATGACCCCATTTTGCTCTGCCTCTAGCCCCAGTACCCTGTCTCGCTCAGCCACCCACTCCCCAAGCCACCCACGCCCCGCAACGACCTCTAGCGCTTCTGACGCGCGACACAGAACCAGCTCTGGCTGGGTCCCCAGTCCCGGCCCCACCTCGCCTGCGTTGCACGGGGTTCCACTGGGGAAGGGCGGGGACCCAGCGCGGGACTGGGAGGAAATAGGGGAAGAGTCTCTGAGCACCCGCCTGGTGTGCCAGTCCCGGGACGGTGGAGCGGAGCACTGCATTTCTGGATGCTGGGATCTTCCTTCCACCCTGCTAGGTTAGCAGAGTTTAGGAGCCCCAGTTTTTGGCTATGGGACCCAGGGACCAAGAAAGAGCCGTTGCGTGGATTCTGCCCAAGGAGCAAGTTGAGAGGGCGACTAAAGATTCAGAAATATATATATATATATATATATATCTGTCTTACATTAGTACAGAGTCAAACAGAACTACAGGCAATCATATCTGGGTTCTGTTATAGCCCTATACCACTGTGTGACTTAGGAAAGTTACATTTGTAAAATGGGGAGAATGATAACCTATACTTCTCAATTGTGAGGCTGAAGTAAAATAATGTATGAAAAGTGGCTGGCATATATGAGGCCCACAAGACATGGGCCTGAGGGACTCATAGGAGAGAGGGACATAGTTATTATTATTATTATTTTTTGAGACAGAGCCTCAAGCTATCCCCCCTGGTAGAGTGCCATGGCATCACAGCTCATAGCAACCTCCAACTCCTGGGCTCAAGCGAGTCTCCTGTCTCCGCCTCCCAAGTAGCTGGGACCACAGGCGCCTGCCACCACACCCGGCCATTTTTTGGTTGCAGCCATCATTGTTGTTTGGCGGGCCCGGGCTGGGGATTCGAACCCGCCACCTTAGGTGTACGTGGCTGGCGCCTTAGCCAATTGAGCCACAGGCGCTGAGCCGACATAGTTATTATTGTATTAATTAGAATCGAATCATGTGAGATAGGAAACTAGTGGTATAGCCATTCTACCAATGAAGAAATTGGAGCTCAGAGAAGCTGGGACTTCCTAAGGCAGTTGATAAGTGGAGAACCCATGGCTCCAGCCCTGGGACCACATGGTAGGTCTGCCTCTTATCGTGTCCTCCTCTTGTTCCACTCTTCCCTTCACAAGTTGCTGTCTAGTTTCACTGCCCTCCTTTCTGTTTCTCAAGCATGCCAGACTCTTCCCTGCTCAGGGCCAGGAGACTTACTGCTCTGCCAGGGACATCCTTTCCATTCTTGGCACAGCCAAGTTCTTGTCTCTGCTGAAATGTCAGCTCCTCCAAGAGACCTTCCCTGATCATTACATCCTAAAGTAACTGCCCCCTCTTCTGCACAGCAGCCTCCTTTGTTTCCTTTATAGATTTTATCACAAGTAAAAATTATCTTCCCAGGCGGCGCCTGTGGCTCAGTCAGTAGGGTGCTAGCCCCATATGCCGAGGGTGGCAGGTTCAAACTGCAACAAAAAACAGCCAGGCATTGTGGCGGGTGCCTGTAGTCCCAGCTACTTGGGAGGCTGAAGCAAGAGAATCGCCTAAGCCCAAGAGCTAGAGGTTGCTGTGAGCTGTGATGGCAAAGCACTCTACTGAGGGCAAGAAAGTAAAACTCAGTCTCACAAACAAACAAACAAAACCCCCAAAATTATCTTCCCTAATTTATTAGTATTGTTGCCCTCTGTTTGTCTTCTATTAAAATATTAAGTTCCCCAAGAGCAAGAAGTTGTCAGTCTTGTTCCCCACTGTATCACTGGTACCTAAAACAGTGCTGCACACATTGGGGGGGGGGAGAATGCTCAATATCAGTTATACAAATGGTTATATAAAGCCATACATATTTTGGAACTAATAATCCAAGTATGGTTAAATGGGATGCCAGAATGTCTGGTAGTCAGGGGAATATGAGATAATTTGGAGCACATATAGTAGATGCTAATAAGTATTTGTTAAATGAATGAATGATGCTAAAAAGCACTTACTGAAATACTCCATCAAACACCCTGACCTCCACCCACTCATTTAGGGCACGTTGGGTCAGGCTTAGGGAAACAGTTAGGGCCTACAAGAATAACTCAGCCCCTTTTCTTTCTGATTGTGCAAGAATCTTCTATGTAGCCTCTGCCCTTGGGACATCTCTGCTGCCTACCCCTATGCAGCACACCATTCTTGTTCCAGCTGCTCTTTGGTTTCCTTTTTTGTTGTTATTGAGAAAGAGTCTCACTCTGTCACCATGGGTAGAGTGCAGTGGTGTCATCATAGCTCACTGCAATTTCCAGCTCCTGGGCTCAAGTGATCCTCCTGCCTCAGCCTCCCATGTAGCTGGGACTAAAGGCACATGCCATGATGCCCAGCTAATTTTTTTTTATTTTGCATTTTTTGTGGAGGCAGCAGCCTTGCTCTTGATCAGGCTGGTCTCCAACTCTTGAGCTCAAGCAAGCCTTCTGCCTTAGCCTCCTGGAGTGCTAGGATTACAGGTGTAAGCAACCACACCCCGCTCCAGCTGCTCTCTGGGAACACTAAGAAGAGGGTCTGGGACACTGAAATCCTGGAGAAAGGACTCTGCCCATCTGGCTCTTTTCAATGACTATAATCCAACTTCTGCTGCTAATAGATCTAATGAATACATAACAGTCTGATGGCTAATGGGGACTATATGGCTTAATTAGCCTCTCTGATCATCCCTGGGGATTCTTAGATGACTCCAAAGTTCTAGGAGATAGAATCTAAGAGGGATCGTGTGTTTGTGTGTGTGTGTGTGTGTGTGTGAGAGAGAGAGAGAGAGAGAGAGAGAGAGATGGAGAGCAAACAAAGAATGATGAAAAGGAGAAAGGGCAGAACACTTTGCCCCTCCCCCTTTTTATAATAACCTAACTCTTTCTTGCCCAGGTCCTAAACTTAGAGAAGTAGTATATAGTAGAGGCTATCAAATTACTCAGGCATGATTTAGAATGCAAGCTCTTGGATAAGTTGTTACATCTCCCTGAACCTCAGTTTTCTCATTGGTAAAATGAGTACTGGAGAAACCAGTCAAAATGTAAGATATGAAATAGGATGATATATGTAAGGTACATAGCAAACAGCATGGCACAGAGTTGGAACTCACTAAACATTAGCTGTTATACAAGGGTGTTCTTAGAGAAACACATCTGGAAATTAGAAAAAAATGTCTTTGAGTCAGGAAGGTATAAATTCCAGGGGTTCCCAGCATCAGTGAAGCCCAATTGTATGCCTTCCCCCCGCCTCGTTATACACATCAGGTGCAAACGTGTGATATCAGGATCCTGCACTTTGCCTCTGGGAGGATGATGAGTGTCTAGAAACTGGAGGTCAGGGTCCAGGGACATCACTAAGGTGGGACCTCAGACATTAAGGGCTCCTGGGATCTTTTCCATTGTTTGCCCGACTTCTCTGACTGAAAATCTGGTTACTTCTGAAGTGGAAGGGCAGAAAACTGCTTGGGGCTTAAAGACCTGGGACAAGTCCAGTTTTGTCCTCTAGTTCCATCCCAACCCTGAAGCTATAACCTGGACTAGTCTAGGCGAATGCCAGGGCTGGGAGGGTGGGGTCTGCCGCCTGCCTGCCAGCTATTTGTGACTCACCCTTCTCTGGTTTCCCTGCCAGCCCCTACGGACAACTTAGGGTGAGAAAGGCAGAAGTTGACTTGGAAACAGAGAATCTTAAAACACTCTCAGAGATGGGAGTCACTGATCCAAATATTTTACAGGAAAGGAAACTGAGGTCCAGAGAGATATGACTCTCTCCAGACACCCTGCCCTTAGTCCATTCCACTAAACCTTCATACCTGTCTTCTCCAGATCTAATTTTAAATATCAAATACTAAAATTCCTAGTAACCAAGCGATAAATATTATTTACAGAGCCGGTGCTAATATTTAAAATTTCCCTTTCACTCCAGCATTCATGGCTCACATTCCAAGTAATATAAGGTGACCATTACTCAAGAACTAGCTATGCCCTCAGAACATTCAGGCTGTGCCAGCCAGAAACCCTAAGGGGTAGGCCCTCCTCCCGGGCCCAGGCCTGATTACTTGTACTTCTGAATTCCTTAACCACTTCAGGAACCATATCCTCCTCTCTCCCAGAACTAAGGGTCTAGCTTTCCCTGCCAAACCCTGCTACCAGTCAGTGGCCCCTGAGAAAGAACATTTGGCTTGAAGTCTTGAAACTCATTAAACCTCCACAAACATCAAAGATTGTAGTGTTGCCCAGCTAAGGGGGTAGTATGTGTGTGTGGTGTGTGTACATGGAGGTGTCATTGCATAGTACTGGAGGAAGTTACCATGTTGGCATGGTTGGGGATGTGGGCTTGTATGTTCTGAGGCTGAAGTGATGCCCAATAATATTTGCATTTCTTCCTCAGTTAAGCTTATTTCTCCTATTTAAAGGTGAAAAGTGAGATTCAAGCTTAGGTATTTCCAGAAATTTCTCAGTGACAGGTGGAGAAATGATGGAAGTGTGAAGTTGGGGACCAGGAGGCCAAACAAGAATCCTTCTCCACCCTTGCAGCATTGTGGAGATTCCAAAAGGGACTTTCCTCCAAGTCGGGTCGCTAGGAGCCCAGCTTCACCGTCCCTCCACCGTCCCTCGGAGGGATGGTTCGGAAGGTCTGGGCTGGGAATCGCTGCCTACCGGGTTCTGGCCCAGCCCTCCCGCTGCCCCTCGCGTTCCAGTGCAAACCCTCCTAGCTACCGGCTCCAGCTGTCACGCTTCCTGTTTCCCCGACCCAGCAGCCCTAACCCAGCCTGCAGGTCGTTCCCTCCCGCGCCCCACTCCTGCTTGATGAGGGGGCACTGGGGGGTCTCGGGGTATCTACCTTGGCGGGGGAAGGGTGCGCGATCGGAGCTGAAGCGCCGGCGCTGGAGCTGGAGCCCAGGCTGGGTTGGAGGGGACGGGCCAGGCAGACGCGGCTGCCGCGGGGCCGCCCCGCTCCTGACGACACAGCTGCCCTCCCCCAACCCCAGACCACACGCCAGAGCCCGCGCCCGGCGCCCCTAGCTCTGGGAAAGTCGAAGTGGGAGAGGCCCCTGTTTCCAGGTTTACAGTTCACCATAACTTGCCTCCCCCGTCTCCGGTATGTCCATTTCTCTGGCCTGTGCCACTTTATGCACTGCCTGAGCGCCTCATCTTCCCGTGCCTGGGGCAGTCTTGCTTCTATTTTCCCTTCTGATCATTCACAGACGTTCCCTTGATCCAAACCTTGGAGGCCACAATAGGGGGCCCAGCTAACTGAAGAGTTCAGTAGCTCACCCAACCAACTTCTTATCTTCTGCCAACTGCTGCCATACTGGACCTCCCTACCCAACTAACTCCTTTCCATTCCATCATGGACTTCATACTCCCAGGAGATCCCACAGGGGTGAGGCCAGAGTTCCAGACTCTATATCCTGGGACCCCCAACACCTTCCTTTCTTCATGGGCTCCAACTTACTTGACTGTGCTTAAGACAATCTGCCCACCTTCTCCAGGTTCTTCACCTCTCCGTTAGACCTATTTTCCCTAAGGACACCTCCTTTCAAGACACATATCCTCTCCTTAATTCTAGGGTGGAGGTTTGGATGCAAAGAGCACTCGGGTCTGTGTCTACCCTTTTTCTCCATGCTGTAACCCTCCCACTTTACCTACTGACCTTGGCAAGTGGTGCAGAAGACCCTGGCCAAAAGTAGGGGATGAAAGGAAATCCTTTTAGCTTCTCCTGCCTGGAATCTGTTCTAGCGTTGCCAAGGCTCTTGGGACAGGATAGACAGTAGTAAGCCTGGTAGAGCAAGAGAAAGATATAGAGGCCGATAGACTTACTGGTAGGAACCCCAGGACCCAGGCATCCTGCTCACTGGCCCCGCCCCAACCCTTAACTCCCTCCTACCTCTCACTGAAATAAGACTGAGAAATAAAGCCTCAGGTTCCTGGAATCCTCCCTCTTACACCTGGGGGTGGGAAGAAGGGGGAGAGGAGATCTTTGACTGGAAGGGTATACGTGTGTATTGTGTATACACACACACACACACACACACACACACCCTTTTTTTGATAGGGAATGGAGAGGGAAGGGAATGAATACATGAGGCCCTCTAGTGGAAACAGAGGAACTTAAGCAGTTCTTGAGCAAAGACAGGCTTTTAGGACAGACTCCTCCACTTTTACCAGAAATCTAACTGCTGATTTTAGTAGAGTTTGGGAGTATTGCTGAGATCTGGAGCAGCTAGAGCAGGGTTTGTCTCTCTACTCCTGTGTCCTTTCTAGGTCTTACCCTCTCACCTTCAATGTTAAAAAGACAAGGACCCTGACATCCCCCATCCTTCATCCTAACAGTATTTTCTGCACTGTTAGCAAAGCTTCATTTCCCCTTCCTATATGACCTTCTTGGTCATAGTCGACAAACACTTTTGAAGATCTTCTGTATATCAGATCCTATATTCAGTTCTGTAGTACAGGCAAAGACATATCCCACTTTAGGGACTGTACCAGAGTGCCTTTATGTGTGTATAAAGTCTTCTTGCTTTGAGCCACCCTAAACAAATACACAATGTAAGCAAGAATAGGTTCCCTAACCCCTCTACCAGTCACCTAGAAATTCTGGAGTAATATTAATACTTAAGGTGCTCAGCTTTCCTTGCAAGTAACAATTGCGGTGATGCCTATGTATAACCTCAATTTCCCTCTCCACCATCTTCCGATTTGCCCCTGCATAAAGTTAGACACTCCTTTTACTTATTTTTTCCTTTTTGAGATAGAGTTTCACTCTGTTGCTTAGGCTACAGGTCAGTGGTATTATCCTAGCTCACTACAGCCTCAAGTAATCCTCCTGCCTCAGCTTCCTGAGTAGTGGGAACTATAGATGCAAGCTACCACATGTAGCTAATAAAAAAGATTTTTGCTCATAGAGATGGGATCTTCCTCTGTTGCCCATGCTTGTCTCAAACCCTTGGCCTCCCCAAATGCTGGGATTGTAGGAACAAAATGGGGTACGAGGTTATGTTTCTTTTTCTTTCTTTTTTTTTTTTTAGATAGAGCCTCAAGCTGTAGCCCTGGGTAGAGTGCTGTGGCATCACAGCTCACAGCAACCTCCAACTCCTGGGCTCAAGAGATTCTCCTGCCTCTGCCTCCCAAGTAGCTGGGACTACAGGCGCCTGCCACAACGCCTGGCTATTATTTGGTTGCAGCTGTCACTGTTGTTTGGCAGCCCCAGGCTGGATTCAAACCTGCCAGCTCAGGTGTATGTGGCTGGCGCCTTAGTGGCTTGAGCCACAGGCACCAAGCCGAGGTTATGTTTCTAATAAGGAATAAGGTGGAATCAATCTTACTCCAGGCTTCTTTGCGTCTTTTTTAGGATCTGTGCTCCATCACACTCACGTCATTTATTGGTGGGGGAGAGAGAAGAAAGGCCAAGAAACATTTAAGGTGGAGCCGTCTAATGCCTACAGTTCCAGGTGCTCATTTCTTTGATCAACCACATCATAAAAATCAGAAAGAAAGAAACCACAATGAACAAAGGGAAAGGAAAAAACAACTGCCTGTTCTCCCCAACCTCTTCTCTCCCCTCTTCCTCCTCTGGGTGGGGGGCCACATCCGGGGCCCAGAGCTGGGGCCCAGACTGTTCTATTAAGTAGACAATTGAGTTTCACTTCCTGTCAAACCCAGAGCTGGGGCAGGATGTATGGGGGCGTAGTTGGGGGGGGGGCTAGGGTTGGGTAGTGAACAGGTGCCACTTTAGGATCCCCCTTGCAGAAAAGTCTGTTGATTAGCCCCAGAAACTACTCCTCAGGTAGTTCAGTCAAGACCAAAGTATCTCATGCTCTCATTTCTAATCATTACTAACAAGGCTAAGGACAAGAGCACAATTCGTGAAAAAGCAGGGGTTAGGATGGCGGTGTTAGAAAACTTACAAGAATTGTGTATTGTATACAAATAGTTTTTGTTTATTTTTTCAGTTTTTGGCCAGGGCTGGGTTTGAACCCACCACCTCCAGTATATGGAGCCAGCGCCCTACTCCTTGAGCCATAGGCTCTGCTCTACAAATCGTTTTTTAATTGAGGCTTTTTTTTGTTTGTTTTTGAGATCACCTCTTTTGGAGCTCTGGTGAAAGTCAAGGAGATGGAGAATGGGATAGAAGGCTAGCTGTGGACCCCACAAAACTTCAGAGCCTAGTTTGTTTTATTAAGGTCCTAGTCAGCCATTGCTCTTAAGTGTTTTTGTTTGTTTGTTTTAAATGGAGGCATGCCTAGTGTTGGAGGTTAATACCTCCTTGGTTCCAGGGGTATTATTGGGCATGAAACTATGCGTAGTGGGGGGGGGAGGCTAGGGCTGGGTAGTGAAATACGGAGGAGGGCAGAGCTGACACCTGAGCAGAGGAACCTACGACCAGCCTCACCCAGGCTGTAAGGGAAACAAGTTTAACAGGACTTAGCCCAGAAGGAACAGTTGCTGAAAGGAGCGGGGGCGGGGAGAGGGGGAGCCATTTGGGTTTGTCTTAAGAATAGGGAGGCGCGGGGCAGGGCAGGCCTACAAGGGAGTGACCACACAAGCCCGGATTATTGGCGAGCTGCCCCGCTTTAGATCCCCAGTGGTTGGACGAAGTTAATTAGAATACTAAGTAGGTCCGCCCAGAAGCCTTCACCCTGCCCTCTGACCCTAGCGCCTAGCCCGTGGAGGCTCCCTGGGTAAGAGGCAGGGGCCACCCTCGTCACTTCGCCGCCGAATTCCCGGCGCCGCCCAGGGGCAGAGCCAGGCCAGGGCCGTCCGCCCAATCCGGCCCGCCGCTTCTTCGGCCATGGAAGCTGCCGGCAACCCTGAGGCTGCGGGGACAGGTGACCGACCCACAGCGCCCTTCGCCATGCACTCCCCTGTTGCGGGTCTCTGTCCGGAGAGTTGAGTTGGCGGCCGAGGGCAATCGGCATGCGAATTCGACCTCCCCGCCTTCTTAGAGAGGGTTAGTTGAGGCCTCCTATTCGCCCCCAGCAACATTTCGTGCGTCCTAGTCTGTTCCTGGAATTTGCCTGCTCCGTGTCACCAAGGCGCTCTGAGAACTGGGTGCAGGCCAGGGCCTGAATATTCTCCCTTTCTTCATTTGTCAGCCCCCCTTCCTGGTTGCAGCTGGGCCTTGCGCCCTTTTCCCGCGCAAGTCCTGGACGTAACGAATGCCTTGGTTAAGAGGAATTGTGCCTCGGAACTTTTCTTGGTACCCCAAGGGCTGTTTTACACGCAGCAGGCGCCCAATAGTGGTATCAGTGGCAGTAAAAGAGCCCATGACTTTATTTTAGTAACTGCTTCAGCTTTTCCCCCTTTCCTCCTTCTCCACCTCGGCCCATAAAATGGTACGCTCTCCCTTTAAGACTAAAATGGTGGCTTGCTACGATTAGGACTCCACTTCCGGTGGGGAGGGGGCGGGACCCCAGCCCGCTCACGCCGGAAGTGGTTTGCGTTTTCAAGATGGCGACTCCCTATGTAACTGACGAGACCGGCGGTGAGTGCGGGAGGCGCGGATTCGCTTCTCCCTGGGCTCTCGGGGCAGGGGTTCGGACTTGGAAAGGGGTCTGTGCCCCGCCCATCCCGGGGCCCCTCCTTTGCCCCGCCCCCCGGACCGCCTTCCTCATTCATTCTCTCCCACGGGGTGTCTCCTGCGCCCCCTTCTGGTCTCGTGTTTGGGGGTCTCTCCTTCCGGTCACCCAAACCCTGGGGTACTTCAATACTGGTCCCAGCTCCTGGACCCTCACGGGCCCTTTAAGTTTTCTGCAGCGGTTGGAGCACCCGTATCTCTTTTGGATTTTTCAACCTTGGGGGCTCCAACACTTTCAGTTCCCTCCAATTCCTGCCCTCCTCCCCTCCCCCATCTCTTAGCTATACCTGCTTTCTGCCCTACCCCAGCCCCGTTTTCATTCTTTTTCTGGAAGCTGTGTTTGCTGAAGACCTCCTCATACTACTTTTTACACTTTCTCTTTCATTTTCATTTGTTGGATCAGTGAGGTCCAGAAGTGTGACGGGAAGAGGGACTTAATATAACTTTCAGCTTGAGTTTTCTTCTTGATGACCCTACTCTTTCTACCTTATCCGACTACGGTGATAGAGTTTTAGGGGTCTCAGGTGGAAGAAGGCAAACAGGAAGGTGTCTAGTGATTTTTCTTTCAAGTCCTTGATGAGTTGAATCCGCTATTTCTTGTGGCTAGAGAAGAATTTCTAGCCTGGCTGTCTGAGATGGTCAAGTGTTTGCTGTGTATGTGAAGTGCATGTGTTGGAAACCGAGTTGCCCCTTCATTCCTAATTGCCTCACTTTTGGAAAAATGTGTATAGTAGTAATATTTACCTAATGATGATCAAGTAAGATAACATATGTGAAAACAATTTGTAAAACGCTGTGTAAGTGCAAGGTGTTTGTGCATCTGTAGCCCTTATTGCATATGAGTAGCCTTCCATAGACGCACCATAGTGCATTTGCCTTGGTACACACTGGGGTCTGTTTTAAAATGTGCACTTTGTTGGGGCAAAGGAGTAGGGCACTGACCCCATATGCCGGAGGTGGTGGGTTCAAGTCCAGCCCCTGCCAAAAAAAAAGTTATAAGATGTGCCCTTGTGCTTCTTGCTCTACTACTGTTCCTTACATTGCAGCCTACCTAACTTAGGATACCTAATGACAAATAGGTCTCTGCTACTTTTTTCCAACCTCACATTTCAAAGTGATACATCTTTCCTTCTGTCTTTTACTTAGTAAGTCTTTATCACTTTTTTTTGAGACAGAGTCTCACTTTGTCACCCTCTTTAGAGTGTTGTCACATCATAGCTCACAGCAACCTCCAACTCTTGGGCTCAGGTGATTCTCTTGCCTCAGCCTCCCAAGTAGCGGGGACTACAGGCACCCACCACCACACCCAGCTATTTTTAGAGATGGGGTCTCGCTTTTGCTCAATCTGGTCTCAAACCGGTGAGCTCAGGCAATCCTCCCACCTCGGCCTCTCAAGTGCTAGGATTATAAGCATGAGCCACTGTTCCTGGCTTATCACTTTTTAAACTCAGTGCTATAAGAATGAGGATTTAACTATCACCTTTTAATGTGTACTTTAAAAATACTACATATCAGGCAGTGCATGTGGCTCAGTGGGTAGGGTGCCAACCCCATATACCGAGGGTGACGGGTTCAAACCCAGCCCTGGCCAAATTGCAACAAAAAAGTAGCCAGGCGTTATGGTGGGCACCTGTATTCCAGCTATTCGGGAGGCTGAAGCAAGAGAATCACCTAAGCCCAGGAGGAGGTTGCTGTGATGTCACGGCACTCTACCAAGGGTGATAAAGTGAGACTCTGTCTCTAAATAAATAAATAATACTACATATCATCTAGTACACTTCCATTTACTCTTAACTGTTCTTTATCCCAACTTAATGAAAATCCAGATATCTCATCTTACCCTGCCACAAAGAGATATTGTCTGTTCCCTGTGACCATGTGGAAGAGGAGGAATAAACTGCTTTTTTGTTTTCCTTACTACTTCCAGATCATTGATCTACCACTATTACTCTGATCTTCATGGAAGGTATTGCTGCACAGTTATAGCAGTTTCTCTAAAACTTAAATGCCCTCATCTACTGCTCACAAGGACTCAGACAATTGCATCATATATATTTTTGTCTCCTGTCTTTCTTGCTGTCATTCTCAGTGTCTCTAACACTTTTGGAACACTCTGATCTCATAGTTTCTCAGCATGAGGTCATTGACTTTCCTTTGTGTTTTCAAACTAGCTGCAGATCAGAATCACTACAACCTAGATGTCATATATGGCAGTGCTTTAACTTCAGTTGCTCCTGTCATCAACTTTGGCCTCCTCAGTAGTCATCTCACTATCAAAAACCCACAGAATCAGCTTTTGCCTTCCTTAGGTTCTCTCTAGTTTTGTTTTATTTTGAGACAGTGTCTTTCTTACCATCCTCGGTAGAGTGCCATGGTGTCATAGCTCATAGCAACCTCAAACTCTTGGGCTCAAGTGATTCTTTTGCCTTAGCCTCCTGAGTAGCTGGAACTACAAGAGCCTGCCACAACACTCAGCTATTTTTATTTATTTATTTATTTATTTTTGAGACAGAGCTTCAAGCTGTTGCCCTGGGTAGAGTGCCATGACATCATAACTCACAGCAACCTCCAACTCCTGGGGTCTAGCAAGTCTCCTGCCTCTACTTCCCAAGTAGCTGGGATTACAGGCGTCCGCCACAATGCCTGGCTGTTTTTTGGTTGCAGCCGTCATTGTTGTTTGGCAGGCCCAGGCTGGATTCGAGCCTTCCAGCTCAGGTGTACTTGGCTGGCGCCTTAGCCGCTTGAGCCACAGGCGCCAAGCCCACCCAGCTATTTTTAGAGATGAGGTCTTGCTCTGGCTCAGGGTGGTCTTGAACCTGTGAGCTCAGCCATTCCACCTGCCTTGGCCTCCCAGAGTGCTATGATTATAGGCATGAACCACTGATCCCAGCCACCTTTTTTTTTTTTTTTTGGCCAGGGCTGGGTTGAACCCGCTACCTCTGGCATGTGGGGCCGTCGCCCTACTCCTTTGAGCCACAGACACCACCCCCAACCACTTTTTTTTTTTTTGAGACTACCACCCAGCTACCTGGGACTAAAGGAGTCCTGGCTAATTTTTCTATTTTTTAGTAGCAGTGGGGTCTCACTCTTGCTCAGCCTAGTCTTGAACCCCTGAGCTCAAAGGATCCTCCTGCCTCGGCCTCCCAGAGTGCTAGGATCATAGGCATGAGCCACCACGTCCAGCCAGGTTCTCTAGTTTTTAACCTTTCCATTTCTTTTTTTTTTTTTTTTGAGACAGAGCCTCAAGCTATCCCCCTGGGTAGAGTGCCATGGCCTCACAGCTCACAGCAACCTCCAACTCCTGGGCTCAATCGAGTTTCCTGCCTCAGCCTCCCAAGTAGCTGGGACCACAGGTGCCTGTCACAACACCTGGCTATTTTTTGTTTGCAGCCATCGTTGTTTGGCTGCCTGGGCTGGATTCGAACCTGCCACCTTAGGTGTATATGGCTGGCGCCCTAGCCACTTGAGCCATAGGTGCTGAGCCAACCTTTCCATTTCACTAAATTTATTTATTTTATTATTTTTTTTAATTGTAGTTTGGCCAGGGCCAGGTTCGAAACCATCACCCTCAGTATATGGGGCCAGCGCCCCACTCACTGAGCCACAGGTGCTGCCCTCACTGAATTTATTGTACCTTATGACTACCTTTGATGCTGCCCATCTAGACCTGTGTAAGCAGCCACTTAGATAATATTCTCATTGCTTTTTTATTTTTTTATTTTTTTTTATAATCTTATTTTCATTCATTTGTTTTATTGAGATAGAGTCTACCTCTATTGCCCAGGCTAGAATGGCTCACAGAATCCTCAGACTCCTGGGTTCAAGTGTTCTTCCTGCCTTAGCCTCCCAATTAACTGTACTCCAGGTGCCCATCATAATGCCAAATTAATTGTTCTAGTTTTAGTAGAGATAGTATTTCGTTCTTGGTCAGGCTGGTCTCAAACTCCTGAGCCCAAGTAATCCTCTTGCCTTGGCCTCCCAGAGAACTAAGGTTATAGGCATGAATCACTGTGTCTGACCTTTCTTCATTCATTTTGATCTTCTATACTCAGTAAGTACTTCTGTTATCTTGACTTAGACCCTTCAGCTATTTTCTTGGCTTCTGCCTAGAAAGGCTATAGCATGTTTTTAGAGAAAAAGCCCAGAAGCTAGCAGATTTAGTATAACTTAACGTTACTTATGTCAAGATTATGGCTTCTCTGCGATTCTTTTTTTCCTGTTTAAAAACAATTTTATTGGGAGGTGCTTGTGGCTCAGTATGTAGGGCACAGGCCCCATATACTGAGGGTGATGGGTTCAAACCTGGCCCTAGCCAAACTGCAACAAAAAAATAGCTGGGCGTTGTGGGGAGCACCTGTAGTCCCAACTACTCGGGAGTCTGAGGCAAGAGAATTGCCTAAGCCCAGGAGTTGGAGGTTGCTGTGAGCTGTGATGCCACAGCACTCTACCAAGGTCAATGAAGTGAGACTCTGTCTCAAAAGAAAAAATTATTTTATTTTTTTACATTCCCCTATTTCTCCAACCTTTTCCAGCCCTCTGCGACCTTCCCTTTTAATTCTCCCTCCTTTGGCAGATGACTTTGCTTTGTGTTTCACTGAAAAAATCAAAGTCTGTCATTTGTTTCTTCCTTTTCACAGCTAGATTTCTTGAACATCAAATCTATACCTGCTATTTTCTTTTTTTTCACTGCTTGTTTCTTAACTCCTTGTGATTTCTAGCACCATCTTCTCACTTGAGTTGCCTAGCTTTTTTCTGATTATTTAGTGAATAGCTTTCACTCTTGGATGTACTGTCACACCTCAAATCCAACATGACCAAAATCAGTGTCAGCTTTTCTATCATTATTTCTATTAAAGGCATTGTTGTTTTACCAACTCAACATTAACTTTTTGCATAATTTTTCTCTCTTTTAAAGATTTTAGGCCACCCCCCCACCCCCAGTGTATGTGGCCAGTACCCTACCCACTGAGCTATGAGCACCGCCCTCTTTCCTTGTTTTTAATGACCTTCACTATTTTGAGGCTTTGTATGGTGGTTCACATCTGTAATCCTATCATTCTGGGAGGCTGAGGTGGGTAGATTGCTTGAGCTCAAGAGTTTGAGACCAGCCTGGGCAAGAGCAGGACACCATTTCTAAAAATAGTTGGTGTTGTTTACATGTCTGGCACTAAAAACGTCTAACACATTGTTCTATAAATATTACTATTTTGGATGGGTCATTCTATGGATTAGAGGAAGTTTTTATATATATGCCAAGTACCAAGCATAGTATTTGGGCTGTTCTAAGTGCCTGCTGAAATTCTAGTTTCCGTAATCCTACAAATATTATGGTGACCCCCTGAATAACCATATTATCTCCAATCTGTCTCTCTTCTACTTCCAGATTATTGTTTGTGTGTGTGTGTGTGGTTTTTTTCTTGTTTTTTTTTTTTTTTTTCAGACAGGGCCTGGCTCTGTTGTGCAGTGGTGTCATCACATCTCACTGTCCCATCAAATTCCTAGGCTCAAGCAATCCTCCTGCCTCAGCCTTCCTAGTATAGGCAGTGCCTGGGTTACAAATGAGATAGGTTCTGTAGGTTTGTTCTTAAAGTTGAATTTGTATGTAAGTTGGAATGCGTACATTTATCTATTACCTGTAATAGCCTCCGTTCATAAGTGCGAATTGTACAGTAAGTCAGAGTTTGTAACTAAGGGACTGCCTGTACCTGTGAGTACAAATGAGCGGCACTATGTAGAGGTGGGGTTTTGCCGTGTTGCCCAAGCTGGCCTCAAACTCCTGTCCTCAAGTGATCTTCCTGCCTAGACCTCTACTGCTTTTTTTTTTTTTTTTTTGAGAGAGAGTCTTGCTCTGTCACCCTGGGTAGAACTCAGTGGCATCATGTATAGCTTACTACAGCCTCAAACTGCTGGTTTCAAACAGTCCTCCTGCCACAGTTTCCCGAGTAGGTGGGGCTACAGGCACATACCACCAAGCCCAGTTAAGTGTTCTGTTCTTTGTAGAGACAGGGTCTCTCTTGCTCTTGCCAGTTTCAAACTCTTTTTTTTTTTTTTTTTGTAGAGACAGAGTCTCACTTTATCGCCCTTGGTAGAGTGCCGTGGCATCACACAGCTCACAGCAACCTCCAACTCCTGGGCTTAGGTGATTCTCCTGCTGCAGCTTCCCAGCCTCCCAAGTATCTGGGACTACAGGCACCCGCCACAATGCCTGGCTGTTTTTTTGTTACAGTTTTGGCCAGGGCTGGGTTTGAACTCGTCACCCTCGGTATATGGGGCCAGGGCCCTACCCACTGAGCCACAGGCGCTGCCCCAGTTTCAAACTCTTGACCTTAAGTGATCCTCTTACCTTGGCCTCCCCAAGTCCTGGGATTATAGGTATGAGCCAGATTTATTTATTCTTATAAAATTAATTCATGTTGATTTTAGAGAATTTGGAATTTTTTTTTTTTTTTAAGAGACAGAGTCTCACTTTATCACCCTTGGTAGAGTGCCATGGATGGTGTCACGGTTCACAGCAACCTCCAACTCCTGGGCTTAGGCGATTCTCTTGCTTCACCCTCCCAAGTAGCTGGGACTATAGGTACCTGCCACAAATGCCCAGCTATTTTTTTGTTGCAGTTTGTCTGGGGCTGGGTTTGAACCCACCACCCTCAGTATGTGGGGCTGGTGCCCTACCCACTGAGCCACAGGTGCCACCTGGAAAAATTTTTTTTAATTATAACATAAATTATATGCATGACCAGTAATTCCAGATTCAAGATAACTACAGTTAACATTTTCTTTTAGTTTCTCTTTCTAGGTACATATATAGCATATATAAAATAACATAATTGGAATCATACTGAATGGCTGCATTTCCCAAAATAAGATCCTCAGAACACTTGGTAGTCCTCTTGAGATGTGCCACAAAATAAATCACTGAAGTAAAAATAAAGTTTCTATGCTCAAGTAAATTTGGGAAAAACTATAAACCATATTCCTACCTTGCATATTCACATGAGCAAGAACTCATTTAAATCTTACATTAAAAACAATCTTTTCTGTGTTTAACTCAGAATTTCTCAAGCGTCTTTGAAATAATTTTTTGGGGCTCGGCGCCTGTGGCTCAATCGGCTAAGGTGCCAGCCACGTACACCTAAGGTGGCGGGTTTGAATCCCCAGCCCGGGCCCGCCAAACAACAATGATGGCTGCAACCAAAAAATGGCTGGGCATTGTGGCGGGCACCTGTGGTCCCAGCTACTTGGGAGGCGGAGGCAGGAGACTCGCTTACGCCCAGGAGTTGGAGGTTGCTATGAGCTGTGATGCCATGGCACTCTACTCAGGGGGATAGCTTGAGGCTCCGTCTCAAAAAAAAAAAGAAATAATTTTTTGGGTTAACTGCTGTTACTATCTTATGGAAGTGGTATTTTATATAACAAAAGCTTTAGGAAATGCTGCTAAAGGATACAGCTGCCTTTCTTGCTATGTTAGCCAAATTGCTTTGTACAACAGTTTTACCATTTCTTGGAATGTATCGAAATTCTCATCTAAAAATTCTGCTTGCAGGTTGGGTGACGTGATTCACGCCTATAATCCTAGTACTGGGAGGCTGAGGTGAGAGGATCCCTTGAGCTCAAACCTTTGAGATCCCCTTAAGCAAGAGTGAGACCCCATCTCCACTAAAAATAGAAATACCAGTCAGGCATTGTGGCAGACACTTGTACTCCCAGTTACTCAGGAGGCTAAGACAGGAGGGTCTCTTGAGCTCAAGAGTTTGAGGTTGCTGTGAGCTAGGCAGACACTGTGGCACTTCAGTCTGAGCAGCAGAGTAAGACTCTCAAAAAAGTAAAAATAAAAAATTCTGCTTTCCTAGGTGAAAATATTATTTCTTTGGGGTTTTTTGTTTGTTTTTTTGTTTTTGAGACAGAGTCTCACTATGTTGCCCGCAGTCGAGTCCAATGGTATCACAGCTCACAGCAACATTAAACTCTCAGGCTCAAGCTATTTTCTTGCCTCAGCCTCCTGAGTAGCCGGGACTACAGGTGCCTGCCACAATGCCTGGCTATTTTTAGACTCCGGGTCTCGCTCTTGCTTATTGTTTTCTCTTAGTATCTCCTTTCCCTTCTTTTCTGTATCTGCAGAAATATTGGCTGCCATTTTATTGTTACTATTACTACTACCTAGTCTTTTTTTTTTTTTTTTTTTGGAAACAGGGTCTTGTATATTGCCCGGGCTGGTCTTGAACTCCTGGATCCAAGCAGTCCTCCTTTCTCAGCCTCCAAAGTTGCTTGGATTACAGTTGCAAGCTACTGTGCCCAGCTACCTACTCTTTAAAGTCAAGTCTCTTAGCTTTTCTTGATTTCTTGTCACCTTCCCCCATCAAATTGGGTGTGACTATTTATTTCTTTGAAGTCTCTTATGAATATTTATCTGCGTCTTTTATGGTACTTGTGACATTTTTACTTTTGTCTATTCTTTGCTTGCCTAATTTGGCTACCTCCTCCTAACTTAGACTATAAATTTCTTAAAAGTAGGGGACCGTCTTGCTTATCTTGATAATTTTTGTAGCACTTAGTATAGTACTTTTCTCATTGGAGGCGCTTTTTTTTTTTTTTTTTTTTTGAGATAGTCTCACTCCATCACCCTCGGTAGAGCGCTGTGGCATCCATAGCTTACAGCAACCTCATAGTCTTGGGCTCAAGAGATTCTCTTGCCTTGGCCTCCTAAGTAGCTGGGACTTACATGTGCCCACCACAACACTTGGCTAATTTTTCTATTTTTGGTAGAGACAGAGTCTTACTCTTGCTCAGGCTTGTCTTGAACTCCTAAGCTCAAGTAATCTACTCTCCTCGGCCTTCTAAAGTGTTAGGATTACAGGTGTGAGGCACTATCCCAGGCTCATTGGAGGCTTATAATAAATGTTTATTATTTAATTAATGTGTACTCTGGCTTCTGACCACCCTACTTTCCCAGGGCTATATTCTTGGCAATAATAAGGGATTTCCAAATTGTCAGTACTAGTAACTTTGTTCTCAATTCTCCTTTCTTTGATCTCTCTACAATATTGAATAGTGTTAATCATCTGCCCCCTTAAAACAGTATTTAGTACAGTTAATCACCTGCCGTTACTTAAAACTCTTGGTCTCCATAGCTTAACACTGTCCTAATTTTCTTTTCCGATGAAAACATTTCCAGTCTTTCTTTTTTTTGCAGTTTTCGGCCAGGGCTGGGTTTGAACCCACCACCTCCAGCATATGAGGCTGGTGCCCTACTCCCTTGAGCCACAAGTGCTGCCCTGAAACATTTCCTATCGTTGCTGGTACCTTTTATTCACTGAAGGAAATGATCATAGCCATTTTCCAGGGTCATTTCTCCAACTCTGATCTTTTCTTTTTATGTTTTCTGTATGTTGGAACCCACATCTAGGTCTTGTCATTATTGCCTCTGAGGTCATCCTTACACTTGGATCCAGGACTTGGATCAGATCTCTTTTCTTTTCTTTTTTTTTTTTTTAAGAGACAGAGTCTCACTTTGTCACTCTCAGTAGAGTGCTGTAGCATCATAGCTCACAGCAACCTTCAGCTCTTGGGCTTAGGTGATTCTCTTGCCTTAGCCTCCCGAGTAGCTGGGACTACAGATGCCTGCTGCAACACCCAGCTATTTTCTTCTGGCAGTTTGGCTGGGGCTGGGTTTGAACTCACCACCCTCAGTATATGGGGCTGGCGCCTTGCTCACTGAGCCACAGGCGCCACCCTAGATCTCTTTCTTGAAGCAGGTCTTGGGACTCAACCCCTCCACCAATACTTTTTTTTTTTTTTTTTGAGACAGAATCTCACTCTGTCATCTTGCATAGAGTGCTCACAGCAACCTTAAAGTCTTGAATTCAAGCAAACCTCTTATCACAGTTTTTCTATTTTTGGTGGTGACGGAGTCTTGTTCTTCCTGAGCTCAGGCCATCCACCCACTTTGGCCTCCCAAAGTGCTAGGATTACAGGTGTGAGCCACTGCACCCGGCCCAACTCAACACACTATAACAGTTACTACCCCTTGTTCCTTAGAGTTCTCCCCAGCCTTCCTATAGAAGTATTGTCTTCTCACTGTCATCTTGCAACCCTGAAAGAAAGCTCTTTTAAGTTAAGGACCCCCTGGCTCATTCTCTCGCCCTGGGTAGAGTATCTGGCATCACAGCTCACAGCAACCTCAAACTCTTGGGCTCAAGTAATCCTCTTGCCTCAGCATCCCAAGTACCTGGGACTATAGGCGCCCAGCTAAATGTTCTATTTTTATTTATTTATTTTTGTAAACTTTATTTTATGTACATGTATCAGCCATATGTGTATGCACTGAGTTAGTATGGTTTCTTTAATTGCGTGCCCCTGGATAATCCATTCGAGGAAGATTACTTAGTCCAACTTAACAAACACGATGTCCTTCCCGTACTGTCGGAAGCACTGACGGCACATGCTGAGGCAGTACTTGAGCAGACATGGCAAGAGCCAGAACCCCGGCCGAATTTTTGCAGGTGGCTCCAGTAGAGCTGCTGGTGTCCCATCTTGTTTTCAGGAGTCACGCTACCTCAGGATGGTTTCGATGGTTTCGATGTCCTGAGCTCAAGCAGTCCACTTGCCTTGGCCTCCCAGAGTGTCAGGACTATAAGTATGAGCCACTAAGCCTGACCTATAGTATACTATTCTATACTGTTAATGTACCTTATCATAGTATAATAAAACTATTCTATATGAT